>JAULAV010009223.1:0-85563 GCA_030789695.1 Scilla litardierei
TGAGACATTTTTGCAGTTTTTTTGAGCTCTGGGCTGTTTTATACAGTTAATTGAGGATATGGATCTTTTTATCAAATGATGATTTTTATAGCCTAAGTTTGTATTCTATTAATTTTTTTAGTTGAAGATGGCGATCTCCCGGTTTCCAATGGACATTTTGCGGATTTTCTAACATCGAGCCTATTTTCTATATTTTCTAGAAGATGAGGATCTTTTTATTAAATAATATTATTTGGGGCCTAATTTTGTATTCGCTTATTTTTTTCGTTGAATATGGCGATCTCCCGATTCCAACGGACCATTTAGCAAATTTTTCTTAGCTCCCGGCAATTTTCTATATTTTCTGTAAGACATTGATCTTTATATTAAATGATATAATTTTATAGCCTAATTTTGTCTTTTATTTTTCAATTGAAGATGACGATCTTCCGTTTCCAACAGAAATTTTTGCGTATTTTTTTGAGATCTGGGCTATTTTCTACATTTTCTAAAAGATATGGATCATTTAATTAAATCATATGATTTTTGGCATTATTTTTCTTCTCTTTTTTAGTTGAAGATGGCGATCTCCTGGTTCCAAAGGATATTTTTGCGAATTTTTTTTGATCACAGGAATTTTTACAGTTTACTGAAGATATGTATCTTTTTATAAATGATATGATTTTTATCATCTAATTTTGTCTTCTCTTATTTTTTTTAATTCAAAATGTCGATCTCCCAGTTCCAACAGAAATTTTTGCAGATTTTTAAAACTCCAGTCTATTTTCTACATTTTTTATAACATATGAATCTTTATATTAAATGATATGATTTTTATGTCCTAATTTTGTCTTCTCTTATTTTTTTTCCGTTGAAGATGGTAAACTCCGGGTTCCAACAGACATTTTTGCATATTTTTCTGAGCTACGACCTATTTTCTACATTTTTGTAAGATATGAATCTTTATATTAAATGATAAGATTTTTATAGCCAAATTTTGTCCTATCTTATTTTTCAGTTGAAGATGTGATCTCCCGGTTCCAACAGACATTTTTGCGTATTTTTCTGAGCTCGGTGCTATTTTCCTATATTTTGGGGGAAGATACAGATCTTTTAATTAAATTATAAGATTTTTGGCCTAAATTTTGTGTTCTCATATTTTTTAAGTTGTAGATGGCGATCTGCCGATTCCAACGAACATTTTTGATTCTTTTTCTAATCTCGGGGCTATTTTCTACTGTTTATTGAAGATATTTATCTTTTTATTAAATGATATGATTTTTATTGCCTAATTTTTCTTCTCTTATTTTTTTCGTTGAATATGGCGCTCTCCTGGTTCCAACGGACCTTTTTGCGAATTTTTCTGATCTCCGGATAATTTTCTACATTTTCTATATGATATGGATCTCTATATTAAATAATATAATTTTAATAGCTTAATTTTGTCTTCTAATATTTGTCAGTTAAAGATGGTGATCTTCCGTATCCAACAGAAATTTTTTCAGATTTCTCTTAGATCTGGGCTATTTTCCACATTTTCTAAATGATATGGATTTTTTTATTAAATGTTATGTTTTTTGTCCTAATTTTCTCGTCTCTTATTTTTCTGTTAAAGATGGCGATCTTCTGGTTCCAATGGATATTTCTGCGGATTTTTCTTCGCTCGGGTCTATTTTCTATATTTTACTGAAGATATGGATCTTTTTATTAAATGATATGATTTTTCTAACGTAATTTTGTCTTCTCTTATTTTTCAGTTAAGTATGGTGATCTGCCGGTTCCAACAAACATTTTCATAGATTTTTTTAAACTTGTGGATATTTTTCTACATTTTCTGTAAGATAAAGATTTTTATTAAATGATATGGTATTTTTGCCTAATTTTGTCTTCATTTGTTTTTTCGTTGAAGACGGGGATCTCCCGGTTCTAATAGACATTTTTACGGATTTTTCTAAGCTCCGGGCTATTTTCTAGATTTTCTGGAAGATATGAATCTTTTTATTAAATCATATGATTTTTATAGCCTAAGTTTGTCGTCCCTTATTTTTCAGTTGAAGATGATGATCTCCATGTTTCAAAGGATATTTTTGCGGATTTTTTTTGACATCGGGGCGATTTTCTACATTTTCTGGAAAATATGTTTCTTTTTATTAAACGTTATGATTTTTGGCCTAATTTTGCCTTCTCTTATTTTTCGGATGAAGATGGCGATCTCATGGTTCCAACGGACATTTTCGCAGATTTTTCTGATCTACGGCAATTTTTTATATTTTCTGCAAGATATTATCTTAATATTAAATGATAGTATATTTATAGCCTAATTTTGTCTTCCCTTATTTTTCATTTTAAGATGGTGATGTACTGGTTACTACAGAAAAGTTTACTGATTTTTCTGAGCTTGGCGCTATTTTCTTCATTTTATTGAATATATGGATATTTTTTTCAAATGCTATGCTTTGTGTAGTCTAATTTTGTCTTCTCTTATTTTTCAGTTGAAGATGACAATCTTTCGATTCCAACTGATATTTTTGCGGATTGTTCTAAGCTTGGGGCTATTTTTACAGTTTCTCGAAGATATGGATCTTTTTATTAAAAGATATATTTTGGCCTCATTTGGTCTTCTCTTATTGTTTCGTTAAAGATGATGATCTACCGGTTTCAACAGATATTTTTGTAGGATATTTCTAAGCTATGCGATAATTTCTACATTTTCTGTAAGATATGAATCTTTTTACTAAATCTTATGATTTTTATAGCCTAATTTTGTCTTCTTTTATTTTTCTGTTGAAGATGGCAATCTCCCAGTTCCAACAGACATTTTTAGGAATTTTTCTGAGATTTTTTGACAGTGAGATTATTTTCTACATTTTCTAAAAGACATTGATCTTTTTATTAAATGATATGATTTTTGGAAAAATTTTGTCTTCTCTTATTTTTTTAAGTTGAACATAGCAATCTCCCGGTTCCAACGGACATTTTTGTGGATTTTTTGAGCTCGGGGCTATTTTCTACATTTTATTTAAGAAATGGATCTTTTCATTACACGATATGATTTTTATAACATCAGTTTGGCTTCTCTTAATTTTTTCAGGTGAAGATCGTGATCTCCTGGTTCTAACCGACATTTTTCGGATTTTTTCAACATTTTCTAAAAGATATGGATCTTTTGATTAAATGATACGATTTTTGGCCTAATTTTGTCTTCTCTTATTTTTCAGTTGAAGACTGCGATCTCTCAGTTTCAATGGACACTTTTGATGATTTTTATGAACTACATGCCATTTTCTAAATTTTCTGTAAGATATGAATCTTTATATTGAATGAAATGATTTTTATAACCTAATTTTAACGTCTCTTATTTTTAAGTTGAAGAAGGCAATCTCCCGGTTTCATCGAACATTTTTTGTGGATTTTTTGAGCTCGTGGTTATTTTCTGCATTTTCTGAAAGATAGATCTTTTTATTAATTGATATGATTTTTTGGGCTGGTTTTGTCTTCTCTAATTTTTCAGTTGAAGTTGGTGATATCCCGATTTCAACATACATTTTTGTGGATTTTTCTCAGCTTCAATCTAATTTCCACAGTTTCTGGAAGATATTGATCGTTTTATTAAATGATATGATTTTTTGGCCTTATTTTGTCTTCTCTTATTTTCATATTACAGATGGCCATCTCCCGGTTCCAACGGATATTTTTGCGTTATTTTTCTAGCTACGGGCTATTTTCGACATTTTCTGGAAAATATGGATCTTTATTTTAAATGATATGATTTTAAGGTCAAATTTTGTCTTCTCTTATTTTTAACTTGAAAATGGCGATCTCCCGTTTCCAATGGACATTTTTACGGATTTTTTGTGTTCCGAGCAATTCTCTACATTTTATTGAAGATATGGATATTATATAAAAAGATATGGTTTTTATGGCCCAACTTTGTATTCTCTTATTTTTCAGTTGAAGATGACGATCTCCCGATGGACATTTTTGTGGATTTTTCTGAGCTCAGGGCAATTTTTTACATTTTATTGGAGATATGAATTTTTTTATTAAATGATATGATTTTTGTAGCCTAATTTTGTCTTCTCTTATTTTTTTCAGTTGTACATGGCGATCTCCCAGGTCCAACAGACATTTTTGCAGAATTTTCTTAGCTCGGAACTATTTTTCTACATTTTTGGGTGGTTACAGATCTTTTTATGAAATGATATGATTTTTGGCCTACTTTTGTCTTCTCTTATTTTTTTATTTGAAGATGGCAAACTCCCGGTTCTAACAGACATTTTTGCAGATTTTTCTGAGCTCGTGATATTTTCTACAGTTTATTGAAGACGTGGTTCATTTTATTAAATGATATGATTTTATAGACTAAGTTTGTCTTCTCTTATTTTTCAGTTGCATATGGTGATATCCTGTTTCCAACTGATTTTTTTGCTGGTTTTTTTGATCTCGGGGCTATTTTCTAAATTTAATGCATAATATTTATCTTTTTATTAAATGATATGATTAATATAGCCTAAGTTTGTCTTTTTTTATTTTTCAGTTGAATATGGCGATCTCCCGGTTCCAACAGACATTTTTGTGGATTTTTCAGAGGTCGTGGCTATTTTCTACATTTTATTGTAGATAAAAATCTTTTTATTAAATGATTTCAGTTTTGTAGCCTAATTTTATCTTTTCTTATTTTTCAGTTAAAGATGACGATCTCCTGGTTCCAACATACATTTTTTCGGATTTTTTTAGCCCGAATCTATTTTCTGGAAGATATGTATCTTTTTATTAAATGATATGATTTTTGGGACTAATTTTATCTTCTCTTATTTTTTTCGTTAAAGATGGCGATCTTCCGGTTCTAACGGACATTTTTGCGGATTTTTCTGAGCCCCGTACAATTTTCTACATTTTCTGTAAGACACGAATCTTTATATTAAATGATATGATTTTTATAGCCTTTTTTGTTTTCGCTTATTTTTCAGTTGAAGATAGCGATCTCTCGGTTCTAACGGAATTTTTGCGTATTTTTTTGAGCTCGGGGCTATTTTCTTTTTTTGGAAGATAACGATCTTTTATATTAATTTATATGATTTTTGTTGCCTAATTTTGTCTTCTCTTATTTTCCAGTTGATGATGGCGATCATTTTATCAAAGGATATGATTTTTGGCCTTATTTTTACTTCTCCAATATTTCGAAAGAAGATGGTGATCTCCCGGTTCCAACGAACATTTTTGCGGATTTTTCTGAAATCCGGGCTATTTTCATATTTTCTTGAAGATGTGGATTGTTTAGTAAATAATGTGAGAGAAGACAAAATTAGGCCAAAAATGTCCGTTGAAACTGGGAAATCGCCATCTTCAACTGAAATATAATAGAAGACAAAATTTGGAACTGGAAAATCACCATCTTCATCTATAAAAATGTCTGTAGTAACCGGGATATCGCCATCTTCAACTGATAAGACTTTTTATATATCATTTTCTGGGCTTGGTGCTATTTTCTACATTTTATGAAAGATATGGATCTTTTATTAATTGATATGATTTTTATAGCCTAAATTTGTTCTCTCTTATTTTTCCAGTTGAAGAAGGCGATCTTTTCATTAAATGATAAGATTTTTAGCCTAATTTTGTCTTCTCATATATTCTAGTTGAAGATGGCGATCTTACGGTTCCAACAGATATTTTTGCGGATTTTCTGAACTCCTGTCTATTTTCCACATTTTTGGTAGATATGTATCATTTTATTAAATGATATGATATTTTGGATTTATTATGTCTTCTCTTATTTTTCAGTTGAAGATGTCGATCTCTCGGTACCAACAGACATTTTTGCGTATTTTTCTGAGCTTGGTGTTATTTTCAACACTTTCTAGAAGATAAGAATATTTATATTAAATGATATGATTTATTTATCTTATTTTCTGGATGAAGATGGCGATCTCCAAGTTCCAACGGACATTTTTGCAGATTTTTTCGAGCTCCAGGCTATTTTCTACATTTGATTAAAGATATGGATCTCTTTATTAAATGACAAGATTTTTATAGCCTAATTTTTTTCTTCTCATTTTTTCAGTTGAAGACGGCGATCTTCATGTTCCAACGGACATTTTTTGCAGATTTTTCTTAGCTTTGGGCTTTTTTTCTACATTTTTTGGAAGATATGAATCTTTTTATTAAATGATATGATTTTTTGGACAAATTTTGTCTTCTCTTTTTTCAGTTGAATGTTGCGATCTCCGGTTCCAATGGACATTTGTGTGGATTTTTCTGAGCCAGATGTTATTTTCATTTTATGGAAAATATGTATATTTTTATTAAATGATATGATTTTTCGGCCCAACTTTGTCTTCTTTTATTTTTCAATTGAAGATGGCGATCTCTCGGTTCCAACGGACATTTTTTTGGATTTTCTAAGCTCCGAGCCATTTTCTACATTTTCTGTATGATATGAATTTTTATATTAAATGATATGATTTTTATAACCTAAATTTCACTAAAACAAAACTAGGCATTTACAAGTTTCACGGGGCAACGTTTCTATTTTGGTAGTTGTAATAAATGTTTACCACAACTTTTTTCTTCTGAAAGTTTTAAAAAATGTTTATACAACCTTTCTTGGATAACTGTAAAAAATGGTTATTACAAATTTTTTCGTGAATAGTTGTAAATGTTAATTTTGATAAGACAACCTTTTTCCCGCTGAAAGTTGTAAACATGTTTATTACAACTTTTTTTGTGGATAGTTGTAAAAAATGGTTATTACAACTTTTTCGTGAATAGTTGTAAATGTTAATTTTTGACACCACAACTTTTTTCTTTGAAAGTTGTAAAAAATGTTTATTTCCACTTTTTTCGTGGATAGTTGTAAAAATGGTAATTTCAACTTTTTCGTGAATAGTTGTAAATGTTAATTTTGACACCACAACTTTTCTCTCTCTGAAAGTTGTAAAAAATGTTTATTACAACTTTTTTCGTGGATAGTTGTAAAAAATTGTTATTACAACTTTTTTCGTGAATAGTTGTACATACTAATCTTGACCGAATATTTACAACTTTTTTGATAACCAAATCTACAAATTTTGCCTAAATCATTAGTTTAGTTGGGATCCTAATTTATAAAGCATTTGACCCGATATTGGCCTAATCGTGGCCCATGTAAGAAAATAGACCACTTAAAGTTTCATGCCCCTTCAGACCGTACGATCTACATCGGACGGATGTAACCTGTAAAGTTTTCTCCCCAATAGACCTCGCGAGCATCCCTCTTATAATATGCTTCTCCTCAGGGTTAGGGTTTATTAGTCTCAAAGCATTCTCTTTTATTCTTCTCGTTCTTCTCCCGTTGCTCTCATCCCAAGCTGAGCGCAATGGTGATTGTTCTTGTTTTTCTTCTGTCTCATGTTTCAATCTTTAGATTTCTCTCCGTGATCTTTGGATTCGTCTGTCTCATTTGATTTGTTTCGTTTTAAAAAAGGCTTCGAAGAAGAAGATCGCTAATCCAATGAGGGAGATCAAGGTGCAGAAGCTGGTGCTCAACGTATCGATCGGAGAGAGTGGGGATCGACTCACCAGCGCCTCTAAGGTATTGACTCTATTTGTTCGCTCTGATTTGACCTTTAGTTGTTTTAAAAAAAATTTGTTAAGATCTAGTGTTTATGGCTGCGACAGTTTGCATTGTTAGTCGTTAATGTTTATGAGCTTGTGCTTGTTTATTCTATTAAAGTAGCGGCAAAATGGATCAATAGATAAAAACATATTTTGTCATTATTTTGGTTGTGTGAATTACATGTTGTGAGATTTGTACTTTGTTCTATTTTTGACAATATGAATATAAGTTATACATTTGATAAACTTTGTGAAAGCTCAAGTTTTGATCATGGGTTTGATGTTAAATCTAATGAGTTGGTCAAATCTATTGTGGGCATATTGGCTTTCTTAGTTGCACCTAACGCTTATTTCACGATGGCCTTAATATGCATACTTTTGGTAATCTAGAATCACTTTCTATTTTGATATTTTCATCTATTAAATAGTTTATTCTGTTTTGATATTTATAAAAACTGTTTCAGGGTGTTTTCTCACCACAGGTTGATAGTCTGGAGGTCCGGAGGTCGTCGTTGTCACATGAGGCAGGGACGACCTTCAGAGTCAATCGGTCGTAGCGTTCACTTGAGCGGGAAGATGTGGATCCGTGCTTCGGTGTGTTGAAGGGTAGCTTTGACAGGACGATGACCTTCAGGATCGATCGGACGAACGGGCTCTGGCAAGAGGGCATTCGAATCCAAGCGACGGGACGTCGAAGGGAAGCTTCTGCAGTGGTGACGTCTCCTTCGATCTGCAAAACGAAGAAGCTAGTCAAGGGGGTCGGACTTGGTTCCGACCGGGTCTTCTCCGATGCCAAAGTCAGATCTAGTCTGAAGGATGCTCGGTGGGATCAAACTTGGTTCATGGAGAGACCAAGCGGAATCCTCGAGCTGAGCTATGGAGGAGAGAATGTTTTTGGTGGAAGAAGGTGTGAGAGTTGGTTTGTGATACCTCCGTTGTAGATCTCGGAGATCACCACTTTGAGATGATGCATCTCTTGCCTTCATATAGGCGTGTCACCCCCCCCCCCCGTTTTAATAGGCCAAAATGAGACCGTATTGCCGTCATTGATGGGGACGTGCTAATTGACCCCCATAATTGTGTTTGTTTGATGAGGGGATGAATGCCATAAAAGTGGGCCATGATTACTGGAGTGATGGCATTGAGTGGCTGCCATAATTGGCGAGTGCTCCCTCGGTTTGGGGGAGCGATTTCCTCACTATGGAAAGTGGGCGGTCTTTTGGGCCTTCATCTCGGGTTGAGAAGCACGACCTGCCCGTCAGGTCGTTGGCCAGAGCCCAAGGCCGTAGCAGGTTGGTTGAGTAGTCGTGGTCGACTCGCCTCCTCTGGGCACGGTCAAAATGGTTGTATCAATTGTCCCCATCTTTCGAGCTCTACCGCTGTTGAGGTTGATATCAGGAGATGTAGTATAAGAGGGAGGAGTGCTTCCTTTTGTAAGATTGGTTCGACTTGCAAAGTCAGCTGGCGGTAATAATTGGTCGGTCCGAGATTCGTTCGATTGCGAGGGGAGCGGCTCCTCGAATTGCGACCGGCGAATGAGTGGGTCGACCAGCTGGGGGAGTGCCCCCACGACTTACGGCCGACGAGGAGATGTCGGCCTGCTGGGGGAGTGGCCCCAGCCTTACGAAAAATCAGACTAGTCGATCGACTGTGGGGGTTTGCCCTAGCCTTATGGTCGACAGGTTGGTCGACCTGCTGGGGAAGTTGCCCCCAGCCTTACGGTCGATGGGTAGTCAACCTGCTGGGGGAGTTGCCCCAGCCTTACAGTCGACATGGTTGGTCTGCTGGGGATGTTTCCCCCTGCCTTATGATTGATCAATTGATTGGCCTATTGGGGGAGTAGCCCCAGCCTTACGGTCGATGTGGTCGGTCTGCTAGGGGGAGTTGCCCCTAGCCTTACAATTGACGGGTCGATTGGCCTGCTGGGAGAGCTACCCCCAGTCTTTTAGTCGATCGAGTGATCGGACTGCTCGGAGAGTTGACTCCAGCCTTACGACGATGTGGTCGGTCTGCTTGGGAAGTTACCTACAACCTTATGATCGACGGGTCAATCGGCCTGCTGGGGGAGCTACCCCCAGTCTTACAGTCGATCGAGTGATCGGCCTGCTGTGGGAGTTGCCCCAGCCTTACGGTCGATGTGGTCAGTCTGCTGGAGGAGTTGCCCCCAACCTTACGATCGACGGGTCGATTGGCCTACTGGGGGAGCTACCTCCAGTCTTACAGTTGATCGAGTGATCGGTCTGTTGGGGGAGTTACCCCAGCCTTTCGGTCGATGTGGTCGGTCTGTTGGTGGAGTTGTCCCCAACCTTACGATCGACGGGTCAATTGTCCTGCTGGGGAGCTACCCCCAGTCTTACAGTCAATCGACTGATCGGCCAGCTGGGGGAGTTGACCCCAGCCTTACAACCGATACAGGTTTGGTCGACCTGCTGGGGGAATTGCCCCAGCCTTACGGCAAACCGATGGGTCGACCTGTTGGGGGAGTTTCCCCCAGCCTTACGGCGAACCGTACGGGTCGGCTGTTGGGGGAGTTGCCCCAGCCTCCCAACTGACTCCAGGTCTTGTCTGGATCCCAGTTTTAGCTCAAGCTCCAGTATGGTCAGCGGAGGTTCTACGCCACTGCCTAAGTTTCCGTACTATTTGGGGAGCTTGGAAGGCAGAGGTAGTACTGGTCCTCTCATGTGCGCTATCTTTGCCCCCTCTACGGCCCGGGTTTGCCCTGAAAAGTGGAAAACTCGAGTCGTCGGAAATTTAATCGTGTTGGCACAAGTCAGGTGACCATCGGGATTGTCTGCAGGCTCGGACTGGGGTAGGTCCGCTAGCTTGGTTGGTTTGGAGAGGGAGTGCTATGCCATTGGCAGCTCGTCATGGTCGACCTCCTCCTAGATGGGTCGGCCTCGTCTGGTCGGCCTCCTCCTGGGTCGGTCGGCCTCGTCTGGTCGGCCTCCTCTTGGATGGGTCGGCCTCATCTGGTCGGCCCCCTCTGGATCGGTCAGTCTCGGCTAGTCGGCCTCCTCCTGGATGGCCTCCTCCTGGATGGGTCAGCCTGGTCGGCCTCCTCCGGGATGGGTCGGCCTCCTCTGGGATGGGTCGGCCTGGTATGGTCGGCCTCCTTCTGGGTCAGTCGGCCTCGCTGGTCGGCCTCCTCATGGATGTGTCAGTCGGCCTCGCTGGTCGGCCTCCTCATAGATGGTATAGTCGAATTATGTTCTGCAGGCAGCGTCCCTGATAGTAGAAGACTCGTTGGCAGATCTCCTCGCGAATACTCAGAGGAAATCGGCTTTCTCAACGATCACCAGAATTTTGTCTTGATGCACGTCTCTGACGCGTGCAGCCTTGGCGTGATGTTCTTCTTGAAAGTGGAGTCAAGGGCGACGTTAATACCGCATGGTGTAGGATGGCCAATCTGAGGTGGCTCCCATCGTTTCTTATCTTTAGACTGGAAAGAGCTTGGTGGAATCGGCAGCTTGGCATAAAGCCCTTGGGCTTGGCATCTCCCCAAGTCCGGCACCTCGAGCTTCGAGATAACAGCTCTGATGACAGGACGTAAGCAAGCCCCTGGGTTGATCGCTTGTCGACCCGCTTAGCGAAATCACGTTCCAGGTATGTAATGGTATAGATGGTGGAGGTGGATAATCTCAACCGGCTTGATCTTAAAATTGCGATCGCATTCCACCGCCATATGGGGACTGACTTTGGATCTCCAGTCGCAGTAGATCTGTCTGTAGCACTGAGAAATTCCCTTCTCCTTTAGACTCTGACCATTGAATTCGCCCACGGACAGGGTGTTAAGGAGCTTGATGTTGGCGATGAAGGGGGGAGGACGGGGAACACTGGGACTGGCAGACAGATGTCGATGAAGAGAGATGGCATTGTCTCAGATGATAGTGTTGTCCTCATCGGTGACCTCCGATATTACTCGTCAGTTCTTTGTCTTCTCCCTCAAATTACCTGGATCAATGAACATCATCGATCCGATGGAGGGTATACGTCACTGGCGACGATCTTGAGGCAGGGTAGCATGGCGACTAGCGATGGTTGAGGTTGATGGGACGTGGAGGGAGATCGACGATAGCGAGATGAGGCTGGAGTATTTTTGACAAGGGCAGCTGCGGAGGTGGTCGAATTTGAGGAGGACCGTGCACACGGGAGGCCGCCCGGTGTCAAGAAGGCTGTAGATCAAGGGCTGGCTGTTGAGCTTCACTAGGATGGTTGCCATCAACTTCCCCTCCCCTACCGACGTCCCCGAATTTGTCAAGAACTCTGAGATGGGATGACCGGGGAGAACGAGATTCATACCAGATTTGAACTCTCATGGTAGAGACTTCGTCTTCCCGCTGGCCACAAGATCCGTAGTCGAAATCCTATGAACATGACATGCGTTGATCACGATCAAAAGAAACTGCCTTCTGCTTCATACGACACCTTCAAGCGCCTGGAGTGTTCTGGGAAGCATTGGGGCTTGGGGTCCCCGTCATCTTCATCTGATCCGTCATGATCAAAGGGCTTGAAGGCAAAAGTCACAGAGGGAATCTGGATAATGGGTGTGAGGATGGGCCCAACAAGCCTCCCAAAGGCCATCATCGATGTCCTCGCCTGCCCCGGTCCTTTTTCGACGAGCTTGGATGCTATCACCTCTCTATCGAGTTCAGCTGGAGGTACCCCATGGCTGTTGGCATCCCACTTCTTTAGTGGAGATGCGGGGTATAGCGTATGGTGATGAAGGCGAGGGTGAAGGACGGGAGAGGCGACAGCTTGCGGTTGGAGGGTCTGATGTCCAATGCCTAGATCTTGATGGAAGGCAGAGGCTACCGGGGATGTGATGCTGGAGGGGGTCATAGAGCGGTGGTGCTTATTGAGCATGTCGATGAAGTAGCCAGTGACCTCTCCGATACCGAAACCGCAACAGACAAATTTGGTCGCCAGCCATTAGGAAGATCTGAGGTATACCGATTTGGTCCATCGATGAGTATATGGACCAAATGTGGTCTTCAACCCTGAATGATCTTTCGAGGTCCCAAGAAGATGCATCGGAGGCAGCATCGTAGCTTTGATCATCCCTACCACACGAACCTCTCTTCTCCCTCATGTATCCCTCTTTGTGTTTGCTGATTTTGGAGCACCAATCAAGATCCCCTGCAACCATGAGCACAGACCTTAAAGAAACAAAGAAACCATGAGCACAGACTCTTCATTGACATATTCTCTCCCTTTCTCTTTAGCTCCATAGAGAAGGAGAGAATGGTGGGCGCCCTGGGAATCCAAGGCAAAGGGATTCCCATAAGGATCACGTTGAAATCAAGCATGGAATCGTTCCAATATGCGAGATCAAAGGGGCTGTAAGAGTTCGAGTCGATCTGGTAGGGCCCAGTCACCGGTAGCAAGGATGGCACGTTGAGGGCCTCCAGCTGTTCGACCACGCGATGGAGGTCAAAAGAGCAGAACTTATAGCCACAACCGCTAGCAGATCCCCGAACTCCAACGAGAATGCTTCCATTTCGAGAGACTTCAAGGAGTGTTTTAGGTTCCCAACTAGTTACTCGATATGGGAGCTTCTGGATTTGGCTATTGCAGTAAGGGAATATGTGATCTCCCCCAACGCGACATCCTGTAATTTGGTGTTGAAGGCGATGCATCACGCTGGAGAGAGCGGGGCCACCGAAAAGTCGATTGAAAGGATGATCCTAGCCCGCATCGCTCCAGGTAATGAATTATATAATTTGATTATTAGAACAAGTCATCGTCAGTGTAGTTGACAATGTGGGTGTTGACTCGTTCCCAAAGACGGTGCCAGATGTTTCAGGGTGTTTTCTCACCACAGGTTGATGCTTCTTCAGGAATTATATTTAGCAAAAATATGGATCTTTTTATTTAGTGATATGATTTTTATAGCCTAAGTTTGTCTTCTCTTATTTTTCAGTTGAAGATGGCAATCTCCTGTTTCCAACGGACATTTTTGCGGATTTTTCTGAGCTCGGTGCTATTTTATACAGGTAATTGAGGATATGAATCTTTTAAATAAATGATGATTTTTATAGCCTAAGTTTATCTTCTCTTATTTTTTAGTTGAAGATGTCGATCTCCCGGTTCCAACAGACATTTTTGCGTATTTTTCTGACCTCGAGCCAAGTTTCTATATTTTTTAGAAGATATGGATCTTTTTATTAAATGATATGATTTTGGGCCTAATTTTATCTACTCTTATTTTTCGTTGAATATGGCGATCTATCGGTTCCAATGGACCTTTTTGCAAATTTTTCTTAGCTCCGGACAATTTTCTACATTTTCTGTAAGACATGTGATTTTTATATTAAACAATATAATTTATATATCCTAATTTTGTCTTCTCTTATTTTTCAGATGAAGATGGCGATATTCCGGTTCCAACTAAAATTTTTGCAGATTTTTCTGTTATCTCTGCTATTATTTTCTAAAAGATATGGATCATTTTATTAAATGATATGATTTTTTGGCCTTATTTTGTCTTCTCTTATTTTTTTTGTTGAAGGTGGCGCTCACCCGGTTCCAACGGACATTTTTGCAGATTTTTCTACGATGTGGGCTATTTTCTATATTTTATGGAAGATATGCATCTTTTTATTAAATGATATGATTTTTATAGCCTAAGTTTGTCTTCTCTTATTTTTCAGTTAAAGATAGCGATCTTCTGTTTCCAACGGACATTTTTGCGGTTTTTTTAGCTCGGGACTATTTTATACAGTTAATTGAGGATATTTATCGTTTATTAAATGATGATTTTTATAGCCTAAGTTTGTCTTCTCTTATTTTTAAGTTGAAGATGGCGATCTCCCGGTTCCAACGGACAATTTTGCGGATTTTTCTGACATCGAGCCTATTTTCTATATTTTCAAGAAGATATGGATCTGTTTATTAAATAATATGATTTTTGGGCCTAATTTTGTCTTCTCTTATTTTTTTCGTTGAATATTGCGATCTCTTGGTTCCAACAGACCTTTTTGCCAATATTTCTTAGTTCCGGGTAATTTCTACATTTTTTGTAAGATAGATCTTTATACTAAATGAGATAATTTTATAGCCTTATTTTGTCTTCTCTTATTTTTTTTGTTGAAGATGGCGATCTCCCGGTTCCAACAGACATTTTGCGCATTTTCCTAAGATCTGGGCTATTTTGTACATTTTCTAAAAGATATGAATCTTTATATTAAATCTTATGCTTTTTATAGCCTAATTTTGTCGTCTTATATTTTTCAGTTGAAAATGGTGATCTCCCGATTCCAACAAACATATTTAGGAAATTTTCTGATCTTGGGGCTATTTTTTACATTTTATTGGAGACATGTATCTTTTTATTAAATGATATTATTATTATATCCTAAGTTTGTCTTCTCTTATTTTAAGTTGAAGATGGCGATCTCATGGTTCCAATAGACATTTTTTGGTTCTTTTTATTAAACTATATGATTTTCGTATACTAAGTTTGTCTTCTCTTATTTTTCAGATGAAAATGGCGATCGCCCGGTTCCAACGGACATTTTAACGGATTTTTCTGACCACGAGACTATTTTCTACATTTTTTGATAGACATGGATATATTTATTAAATGATATGCTTTTTGGCATAATTTTGCCTTCTCTTATTTTTCAGTTGAAGATAATGATCTTCCAGTTCCAACGGACATTTTTGCGGATTTTTCTAAATTCCAGGCTATTTTCTACCCTTGATTAAAGATATGGATCTCTTTATTAAATGACAAGATTTTTATAGCCTAATTTTGTCTTCTCATATTTTTCAGTTGAAGATGGCGAGCTCCAGGTCCCAGCGGACATTTTTGCGGATTTTTCTTAGCTTTGGGCTTTTTTCTACATTTTCTTGAAGATATGAATCTTTTTATTAAATGATATGATTTGTTGGCCCAATTTTGTCTTCTCTTTTTTAGTTGAATATTGCGATCTCCCTGTTCCAACGGACAGGTGTGCAGATTTTTCTGATCTCGGTGCTATTTTCTACATTTTATGGCAGATATGTTTCTTTTTATTAAATGATATGAATTTTTGGCCCAATTTTGTTTTCTTGTATTTTTTAGTTGAAGATGGTGATCTCCTGGTACCAACGGACATTTTTTCGGATTTTTTTGAGCTCCGACCTATTTTTTATATTTTCTGTATGATATGAATCTTTATATTAAATGATATGATTTTATAAGCTAATTTTGTCTTCTCTTATTATTTAGTTGAAGATGGCGATCCCCCTGTTCCAACAGACATTTTTACCGATTTCTGAGCTCAAGGATATGTTTCTACATTTTCGGGAAGTTATAGATCTTATTTTAAATGATATAAATTTTTTACCAAATTTTTCTTATTTAATTTTTTCAGTTGAAGATGGCGATCACCCGGTTCCAACGAACATTTTTACGGATTTTTCTGAGCTCAGAGCTATTTGCTACAGTTTCGAAAATTTATGTATCTTTTTATTAAATGATATGATTTTTATAGCCTAATTTTGTCTTCTCTTATTTTTAAGTTGAAGATGCCGATCTCCTGATTCCAACAGACATTTTTGGGTATTTTTGTGCTCGGTGCAATTTTGTATATTTTGGGGAAGGTATAGAACTTTTTATTAAATAATATGATTTTTACAGCCAACGTTTCTCTTCTCTTATGTTTTAGTTGAAGATGGCGATCTCCCGGTTCCAATGGATATTTTTGCAGATTTTTCTTTGCTTGGGAATATTTCTCTGCATTTTCTGGAAGATATGTATCTTTTTATAAAATGATATGATTTTTGGCCTAATTTTGTCTTCTCTTTTTTTACTTTGAAGATGGGGATCTCTTTTTTTGACCTAAACTCCCAGTTCCGATGACATTTGTATGGATTTATTTTGACTATGAGCTATTTTTTATATTTTTTGTATAATATGAATCTTTATATTAAATGATATGATTGTTATAATCTAATTTTGTCATTTATTATTTTTCAGTTGAAGATGGTGATTTCCCGGTTCCAAGGGACATTTTTGTGGATTTTTTTGAGCTCGGTGTCATTTTTCTACGTTTTCAAGAAGTTGTGAATCTTTTTATTAAATGATATGATTTTAGCCTAATTTTGTTTTCTTTTAAGTTTGTCTGCTTTTATTTTTCAGTTGAAAATAGCGATCTCCCGTTTCCAACTGTATTGCGTATTAATCTGACCTGGGACTATTTTCTAAATTTTCTAGAAGTTATGGATCTTTTTATTAAATGATATGATTTTTGGCCTAATTTTGTCTTCTCTTATTTTTTCAGTTGAAGATGGCGATCTCCGTGTTCCAATGGACAATTTTGCGGATCTTATAAGCTTGGTGCCAATTTCTACATTTTTTAAATTGATATGATTTATATAGCCTACGTTTGTCTTCGCTTATTTTTTTGTTTTTCAGTTTAAGATGTCGATCTTCCGGTTCCAATAGACATTTTTGTAGATTTTTCTTAGCTTGAGTCTGTTTTTCTACATTTTCTTAAAGATATGTATCTTTTAATGAAATGTTATGGTTTTTGGCCTAATTTTGTCTTCTCTATTTTCCAGATGAAGAAGATGATCTCTTGGTTCCAACAAACATTTTTGTTGATTTTTCTAAGCTTCGGGCTATTTTCTACATTTTCTGTAAGATATGAATCTTTATATTTAATGATATGATTTTTATATATTCTGGAAGATATGGATCTTTATATTAAATGATACGATTTTTATAATCTAATTTTGTCTTCTCTTATTTTTCTGTTGAAGGTGGCGTCTCCCGGTTCCAACGGACATTTTTGCGTATTATTCTGACCTCGGGACTATTTTCTAAATTTTCTGGAATATATGTATCTTTTTATTTAATGATATGATTTTGGCATAATTTTGTCTTCTCTTATTTTTTCAGTTGAAGATGGCGATCTCCTGATTCCAACAGACATTTTTGCAGATTTTTATAAGCTCGGTGCTATTTTCTATTTTTATGAAAGATCAGGATTGTTATGAATAGGCCCATGAGGCCCATTGGGTATCCGGCCCACCATTGAAAGCTATAAATAACAGGGTAGGGGGCTCTTAACCCCCTACACCTATTTCCCTACTTTTCCCTTCACAACACGTTATCAGCACGATCACGCTCGTTGGAAAAGGCGGCGACGCGCGAGGAAGGAGATCCATCAACCGTTCAGTTTAAGAAGATCGTAATCTTCTTAACAGGGAGTGAAAAGGGCATCCTTCACCAACCGTCGTCTAGATTCCCTTGTCGAATCTAGAGATAAATCTCAAAACTTTTTAGATCTAAACTTGCGTTTCACGTAGAAATGCATGATTTAAGATCAAAAAGTTTGAAAACACAGTAAAAATCACATTTTTATTTAGATCCGCATGTCTAAAAACAATAAAAATCGTTTTTAGATATCTAAATGTTTGAAAAATCCGTTTTTCCCTTGATCCATATACCGCACGTCCAAATAGGACGGAACGGCGGCGCCTTATCAGCGCCGCCAGCGGCATAAAACGTCGCGGCCATCAGCCATCAGCCGCGGCCATCAGGCCGCGGCCAGCAGCCGTGGCCAGCAGCCGTGGCGGCGCGCCGCGAGCCCCCAGGATTTTTCGGAAACCCTAGCCCGTAACGGGCCAAATTTTTAGGGGAGGCCCAATTAACCCTAATGGGTTGTTTTCATGGCCCAAAAGCCTGAAAATTAGCCCATTTACAAAATAATTTTTCTTGTTTTTATTTTTGGCCCCAAAAGCCCAAAATAATTAAAGAAATTTTTACTTTTCAAATAAGGGTTAAAGCAGAAAATAAAACATTAATAATATGGATCAAAGGTAAAAAGTTTTTCAAAAATAATTTTTAGCACGTCACACACTATTTAGATTATTTCTTAATCTTTACATGCATGTGATATGATTATCTGCGTGGTTGTATATTTTTCATATATTATCTGCGTGGATGTGCTATTAGGCTATGTTTTTAGGGATCGGCCAGGTTTCCGACATCTTTACTTTTCTGCAATTTTTTCTTTTTGAGAGAAATTTGTAAGTGAGGAAATATATGTATAAAGAAGACCGGAGGACACCAAAAAGGAGCTGAAGGCGTATGCACAAAGAAGAAAGGGGCTTCTCTTTGAAGTTCCCGAGTTGTATTTACTTTTCATGCACTTTTTGATGTAACTTTCGGACTGTCTTTCTCTGTTGATGTCGACAGGCTGATCCCCATAGTCCTAACTTATTTTCATTGCTTATACATTACATGCGTGGATGTCAGTTTTCTTTAATAATTCACGTTATGAAAATGTTAAAAAGCATGCGTGGATGTTAATTTTCTTTAATAATTCACATTATGAAAATGTTAAAAAGCATGCGTGGATGTTAATTTTTTTTAATAATTCATGTTATGAAAATGGAAAAATACATGCGTGGATGTCTATTTTTTTACAGTTTAATAATCCATGCTACTTTTCATATTGCTAGATCATTTAATGTCCAGACTTGCGAATGTCGATTTCTCGGTCCTGAAGGCCGATGGGTCGAACTACTTGAGTTGGCAGTTGGACCTGAAGTTCCATCTGCGATCTCATGGGTTCAGTCTGACACCCATTGAGAAGGCAACAACAAGTACTGCCACAGCTGAAAAGAATGCTTCTAAAGAAGCACCTCATACAGAAGAAGTTTCCGATATACTAAAGGCGAAAGCCATTATCTATATCAGGAAACATTTAGACTCGACCCTGAAGGACGAGTATCTTACTGTAGAGGATCCTTACGAACTGTGGGACGCACTTGAGGAGAGGTACATGCATCAGAGGGATGTCATACTTCCCCGTGCACAGTACGAGTGGACTCACCTCCGCATACAGGATTACAAATCCGTAGCGGAGTATACCTCAGTATTTTTCCGTATCACCTCATGCCTGAAGTCGTGTGGTGAGACTGTGACTGAGAAAATGTTGCTGGAAAAGACATTCACGTCTCTCCACGAGAAGGACATGATCCTTATGCAACAATACCGTGAGAGGAAGATCACGAAGTACTCTGATCTGCTTTCATGTCTGCTAATGGTTGAACAGAACAGAGATTTGTTGGTTGCCACCCACAACCTGTGCCCTCCTGACTCCGGTCCACTGCCACATCCTACAGAGGCACACTTCCAATCTTCCCAGAAGAAGAAGATGAACAAGAAAGCTAAATTCCAGAAATGGAAAGAACAGAAGAAGCGGAAGAAGGCCACTCCCCAAGCTCCTCCTCAGAACCAGAAGTTCGTGGAAAAGAAGCAAAAGTGGATGTCCAAAGGTGGTACTCCCAAGAAAGACTGGGAGGATAAGTGCTCCAAATGCGGAATGACGGGCCACTGGTCCAGAATCTGCCGCACCCAGAAACACCTATATGACATCTACAAGGCAAGCCTCAAGCCTCGCGCTGAGACAAACCTGATAGAGAGCGCAGCATTGCCAGAGACCTCATGGACTCCTGAAGATTTCATGGGAGACGACACTCTCTAGTTATGGACCATAAACAATTATTATTGCTAGCAATGTATCTTCTTTTCATGCATCGTATCTAGTTTTTATTCCATGTCGAACATTTTTTGAGCATCTTAAATGAAAGTAGATCTCTTCTTTTTCATATTATTTACTGCTTAAATGTCTTTCTTAATATAGATATGGAATCAATTTGCCTAGTGGACAGTGCATCGACGCACTCGATCCTTCAAAACATAAACTACTTCACGAGCATAAGTAGCTACTCTGGTCCACTGAGAACAATCTCAAGACCAGATAATATAATCGAAGGATCAGGGGAAGCAACCATATTGCTCCCCGGTAACACACAAATCACACTTAGAAATGCGTTATACTCCCCTAAATCTATCCGAAACCTCCTAAGCTTTAAAGATATCCGTTTAAACGGATATCACTTAGAGACGGTCGAGGAAAATGAAAGGGAATATTTTCTTGTAACGTCTCTTACAAATGGTTCAAAAACCATTGTGGAACGTTTCAAGGGACTCCCATCGGGACTCTACCAAACAAGTATACAAACTCCAGAAACATCAATGGCGGAGCACCTGTAGTGCCCCCCCATACACCAGAATTCCAACTCTGGCATAGTAGACTGGGACACCCTGGATCTGTTATGATGTACCGCATCATAAAAAGCTCAAGGGGTATAGACTTGAAAAACATGAAGATTCTTCAAAAGGGTAAATTCCCATGCCCACCCTGTTACAAGGGTAAACTGATTACGAGACCCTCTCCACTGAAAGTGGACCTGGAGTCTCCAAGTTTTCTGGAAAGAATCCACGGAGACATTTGTGGGCCTATACACCCATCAAGTGGTCCGTTCAGGTACTTTATGGTCCTGATAGACGCATCTACTAAGTGGTCACATGTGTGTCTATTGTCCACCCGTAACCTTGCACTGTCTAAGCTTTTAGCTCAGATAATCAGGTTGTGGGCCCACTTCCCCGACTACCAAATAAAGAAACTTCGTCTGGACAATGCGGGGGAGTTTACATCACAAGTCTTTCTAGACTATTGCCAAGCATAGGGAATTGAATTCGAACATCCTGTAGCGCATGTTCACACCCAAAACGGGTTAGCAGAATCTCTAATTAAGAGACTGCAATGGATTGCTCGTCTATTATTACTTCAATCCCAGCTGCCAGTGAACGCATGGGGTTAGGCAATTTTGCATGCTGCATCTTTAATAAAATTAAGACCTTCTGGAGGTCAGTCATCTTCTCCAATGCAACTAGCACTTGGAGCCCCACCAATTGTCTCATACTTGAGAATATTTGGTTGTGCAGTATACGTCCCCATAGCACCACCACAAAGGACAAAGATGGGTCCACAACGTCTCCTAGGCATTTATGTGGGGTTTGACACCCCCTCCATAATAAGATTCCTAGAACCTCTTACGGGAGACGTTTTCAAGGCACGTCTAGAAGACTGTGAATTTGATGAAACATCATTCCCAAAACTAGGCTCACAGACAAAGAAGCCTGAAGCTTCAGACTGTATCACTTAGGATACAAAGACATTATGTCACTTTGATCCGCCCACAAGCCAGTGTGAGGAGGAGGTCCTGAAGATTCTCCATATCCAAAACACTCCATCTCTTGCCGGACAAATTTACTGACAACCAGAAGATTGTCATATCACATGTTCCTGCTGCTAACACTCTGCTAGGATTGACATACCGTAAAATGGATGCAATCCGCCTGCAGCAGAAATGGTTGGACCTCTCAAAAAGAGAGGGCGACCACCAGGATTCAAGGACCAAGTCCCTCGAAAGAGTAGGACCTTTGGCAATGGTAAACAAATACCACCACAGGATGCTACTTTAAGCCCTGCTACCTCATCTCTTCCAAACTCTCAAACAGAGGAAAAACCGGGAGAAAATGAAGTTTCGATACACTATGTACGAACTGGGGAGCATTGGGACAGAAAGAGCACTACCATAAATGACACATTTGCGTGTAATATTGCCATCAACGTCGCATACTGCTATGATGATATTGAACCACGCTCTCTAACAGAATGTCAAAGCAGAGATGATTGGCCAAAGTAGAAAGCGGCAATATGAGTGAAGTTGGATTCACTCACCAAACGCAAGGTCTTCGGACATATAGTCCAGACACCAAAAGGTGTAAAACCTGTCGGTTACAAATGGGTATTTATTTGAAAACGAAATGAACAGAATGAGATCGTTCGCTACAAAGCCAGGCTTGTAGCGCAGTGTTTTACCCGACGTTCAGGGGTGGATTTTGAAGCCACATACTCCCCGGTCATGGACGCGATCACCTTCCAATTCCTCATTGGCTTAACAGCCCAAGAGGGTTTAGATATGCAGCTTATGGACGTCGTGACTGCATACCTATATGGCAACTTAGACCGAGACATCTATATGAGATTGCCTGACGGTTATTCCTTACCTGCAGCACTAAAAGAGAGACAACGTGACATCTACTAAGTGAAACTGCAAAGATCATTGTATGGTCTAAAACAATCTGGAAGGATGTAGTATAACAGACTGAGCGACTTCCTTGCAAAACAAGGATTTACAAATGACCCAGTCTGTACTTGCATCTTCATAAGAGCAAAGGCAACAGGATTTGTCATTATAGTCGTATATATAGACGACTTGAACCTCATCGGATCTCCTGAAGAGATCTCCGAGATTTCTAGAAGCCCGACAGAAACTTTCGAGATGAAAGACCTCGGAAAGTCAAAATTCTGTTTAGGTCTTCAAATAGAATATCTTAACGATGGGATCATGTTACATCAGTCAACTTACACATCGAACTTATTGAAAAAGTTTCAGATAGATAAGTGACACCCCTCAGCATCCCAATGGTCGTCAGATTATTGGATGTGCACAAAGACCTCTTCCGGCCGCTGGAAGAGGGGAAGAAGTACTAGGCCCTGAAGTTCCTTATCTAAGTGCTATCGGTGCACTCCTTTACCTGGCTAACTGCACTCGCCCTGACATAGCATTTGCAGTCAACTTACTAGCCAGATATAGTGCTGCACCTACACAGCGGCACTTGGCCGGAGTTAAGCATCTTCTGTGCTACCTCGAAGGGTCCATAGACTTAGGTCTATTCTACAGGAAAGGGGCATCAACTGGTTTAGTTGGTTATGCTGATGCAGGATACAGGTCTGATCCTCATACAGAGAAGTCTCAGACCGGATACATGTTTACCTATGGTGGCACTGCCATATCCTGGAGATCTGTAAAGAAGACCATGAAAACCATCTCATCCACTCACTCAAAACTTCTAGCGATCCATGAAGCAAGCAATGAGAGTTTCTGGCTACGCTCTGTGATTTAGCACATTCTCACCTCCATCGGCCTGAAGACCGGCCTACTTGCACATACTCCTCTTCATGAAGACAATGCAGCATGTATAGCCCAGCTACAGGACGGCTACATCAAAGGCGACAAGATAAAGAATATCTTCTCCAAGTTCTTCTGGACGCACGACCTTCAGAAGCAAAAGCAGATTGAGGTACAGCAGATCCAATCATGTATGAATAGGCTTACCAAATCCCTGCCTACTAGTAGCTTTGATAAACTTGTATATGTAATTGGGATGAGGAGAGTGAGGAAATGTAAACTGGGTCAGGATGAGAGGACTATGAACACATAGATACATAGGAGACTGGTGTATAGATTCATAGGAAATCTGCAAGCCTGAAGCTTGGTCAGATGAGGGGGAGTCAACTGCAGAGTTGTACTCTTTTCCCTTAGCTACGGTTTTTTCCCACATGGTTTTCCGTAGTCAAGGTTTTGACGAGGCAACCTCGTTGACCCTGGATCCTGAAGCATCCACCCCTAGACACATCCCTAAAACAGGGGAAGTTATGGATTAACTGTTCTTTATTTAACAAGGCAGTTATCCTAACTCGGATCCTGAAGAATCCACCGCTTATTCAATGTTAGTTGGATAAGGGGAAGTGTTATGAATAGGCCCATGAGGCCCATTGGGTATCCGGCCCACCATTGAAAGCTATAAATAAGAGGGTAGGGGGGCTCTTAACCCCCTACACCTATTTCCCTACTTTTCCCTTCACAACAAGGATCTTTTTATAGAATGATATGATTCCTACATTATTTGTCTTCTCTTATTTTTTTCAGGTTAGATGGCATTCTACCCGTTCCACCAGACATTGTGGGGATTTTTCTTAGTTTGGGACTATTTTTCTGCCTATTCGGGAAGATATGGATATTTTAATTAAATTATATGATTTTTTGGCCCAATCTTGTCTTCTCTTTTTTCAGTTGAAGATGGCATTCTCCCTGTTCCGATTTATATTTATGCGGTTTTTTGAGCACCGGGCTATTTTCAATATTATCTATAAGATATGGATCTCTATATTAAATGATATGATTTTTATAGCATAATTTTGTCTTTTCTTATTTTTCAGGTGAAGATGGCGATCTTCCAATTCCAACAGACATTTTTCGGATTTTTCTGAGCTCGTGACTATTTTTCTACATTTTAAGGATCTTTTTTAAATTATATGATTTTTTGGCCAAATTTGGCCTTCTCTTATTTTCAGCTGAAGAAGGCGATATCCCGGTTCCAACGGACATTTTTGCGAATAATTATGACTTCGGGGCAATTTTCAAAATTTTCTGGAAGATATGGATCTTTTATTAAATGATTTTATTTTTGGCCTAAATTTCACTTTTCTTGTTTTTCAGTTGAAGATGGAGATCTCCCGGTTCTTACTGATATATTTGCGGATTTTTTCGAGCTCGATGCTATTTTTTGCATTTTAGGGAAGATATGTATCTTTTTATTAAATGAGATGATTTTTATAGCGTACATTTTTCTTCTCTTATTTTTTTCAGGTGAAGATCACAGTTTACTGATTCCACCGGACATTTTTGTGGACTTTTATTTGCTTGGGACTATTTTTCTGCATTTTCTGGAAGATATGAATCTTTTTATTAAATGATATGATTTTTGGCCTAATTTTGTCTTCACTTATTTTTGTTGTTGAATAATACGATCTCCCGGCTCCAACGGACATTTGTGCGGATTTTTCTGAGCTCGGTGCTATTTTCTGCATTTTCAGGTTGATATGTATCTTTTATTAAATGAAATTATTTTTGGCCTAATTTTGGCTGCTTTTATATTTCAGTTGAAGATGTTGATCTCCCTGTTCCAATAAACATTTTTTCGGATTTTTCTGAGCTTCGAGCTATTTTCTACATTTTCTGTGTGATTTGAATATTTATATTAAATGATATGATTTTTATAACCTAATTTTGTCTTCTCTTATTATTCAGTTGAAGATGACAATCTCCCAGTTCCAACAGACATTTTTGTCGATTTTTCTAAGCTCGGGGATATTGTTCTACATTTTCGGGATGTTATGGATCTTTTAATTAATTGATATGATTTTTGACCTAATTTTTTCTTCTCTTTTTTAAGTTGAAGAAGGCGATCTCACGGTTTCAACGAACATTTTTGCGGATTTTTTTGAGCTCTAGAATAATTTCTAAATTTCGGAAAGTTATGGATCTTTTTATTAAATGATATGATTTTATAGCCTAATTTTGTCTGCTCTTATTTTTTTAGTTGAAGATGGCGATCTCACGGTTCCAACGGACATTTTTGCGTATATTTTTGAGATCGGGGTACATTTTATGGAAGATATAGAATTTTTTATTAAATACTATGTTTTTTATAGACTGCATTTGTATTCTCTTATTTTTTTCAGTTGAAGATGGCGATCTCCCGGTTGCAACAGACAATTTTGAAGATTTTTCTTAGCTTGAGGCTATTTTTCTATATTTTCTGGAAGATATGCATCTTTAGAAAATGGTAGGATTATTTGGCCTAATTTTGTCTTCTCTGTTTTTATTTGAAGATGGTGATCTCCCTGTTCCAATGGACATTAGTGCAGATTTTTAAACTTCGAGTATTTTTGTATAATATGAATTTTTATATTAAATGATAAGATTTTATAACATAATTTTTCATCTTTTATTTTTTATTTGAAATGGCGATCTTCAGGTTCTGATAGACATTTTTGGGTATTTTTTTTGAGCTCAGGCCTATTTTTCTATATTTTCGAGAAGTTATGGATCTTTTTATTAAAGGATAAGATTTTTGGCTTAATTTTGTCTTCTTTTATTTTTTAAGTTGAAGATAAAGATCTCTCGTTTCTAATGGACATTTTGCGTATTATTTTAACCTCGGGACTATTTTCTAAATTTTTTGGAAGATATTGATCTTTTATTAAATAATATGATTTTTGGCATAATTTTGTCTTCTCTTATTTTTCAGTTGAAGATGGCGTTCTCCCTGTTCCAACGGATATTTTTGTGGATTTTTATAAGCTCGGTGCTATTTTCTACATTTTTATAAATGATATGATTTTTATTGCCAATGTTTGTCGATGGCGATCTTCCAGTTCTAATGGACATTTTGGCGGATTTTTCTTAGCTTGAGTCTGTTTTTCTATATTTTTGAAAGAAATGGATCTTTTTATGAAATGAAATGATTTTTGGCCTAATTTTTACTTCCCTATTTTGCAGATGACGATGACGATCTCCCGGTTCCAAAGAACATTTTGGCAGATTTTTCTGAGCTTCTGAATATTTTCTACATTTCCTGTAAGATATGAATCTTTATATTAAATGATATGATTTTATAACCTAATTTTTTTATTCTCTTATTTTTTTCAGTTGAAGATGGCGATCTCCAAGTTCCAACGAAAATTTTTACGGATTTTTCTGAGCTCGGTGTTGTTTTCTACATTTTATGGAAGATATATAAATTTTTATTAAATGATATGATTTTTATAGCCTACGTTGGACTTCTCTTAATTTTTTCAGTTGAAGATAGTGATCTCCCGATTCCAACGGAAATTTTTGCAGATTTTTATAAGCTCCAGGCTATTTTCTACATGTTCTGGAAGATATAGATCTTTCTATTAAATGATATGATTTTTATGGTCTAATTTTGTCTTCTCTTATTTTTCAGTTAAAGATGGCGATCCCCGGGTTCCAACGGACATTTTTGCGTATTATGCTAACATCAGGGCTATTTTCTAAATTTTATAGAATATATGTATCTTTTTATTAAATGATTTGATTTTTGGCCTAATTTTATCTTCTCTTATTTTTAGTTAAAGAAGACGATCTCCCATTTCCAACTGACATTTTTATGGATTTTAATGAGTTCGGTGCTATTATCCATACTTATTTTACAAAATGATATGATTATTTTACAAAATGATAGATTATTTTACAAAATGATATGATTATTTTACAAAATGATAGATTATTTTACAAAATGATATGATTATTTTACAAAATGATATGATTATTTTACAAAATGATATGATTTTCATGGATTTTAAAGACGATCTCCCAGATAATGATTATTTTACAAAATGATATGATTTCTATAGCCTACATTGTATTCTCTTAATTTTTCAGTTGATGATGTGGATCTACCAGTCCCAACAGACATTTTTGCGGATCTTTCTTAGCTAGTTAAAATATTTCTACCTTTTCTGGAAGATATGGATATTTTAATTAAATGATATGATTTTTTGGCCCAAATTTGTCTTCTCTTTTTTCAGTTGAAGATGACGATTACCCGGTTCCAATATACATTTGTGCGGATTTTTTTGAGCGCCGGTCTATTTTCTACTTTATCTATAAGATATGGATATTTATATTAAATGATTTGATTTTTATAGCATAATTTTGTCTTCTCTTATTATTCAGCCAAAGATGGCGATTACCCTGTTCCACAGACATTTTTACAGATTTTTCTGAGCTCGAGGCTATTTTTCTACATTTTCAGGAAGTTATGGATCTTTTTGTAAAATGATATGATTTTTGGCCAATTTTTGTCTTCTCTTATTTTTCTATTGAAGATGGAGATCTCCTGATTCCAACAAACATTTTTGCGGATTATTCTGACCTCGGAGCTAATTTCTAAATTTTATAGAAGATATGGATCTTTTTATTAAATGATTTGATTTTTTGCCCAATTTTGTGCCTCTTATTTTTCAGTTGAAGTTGTCGATCTCCTGGTTCCAGTTGATATTTTTGCAGATTTTTCTGAGCCCTGTGTTATTTTCTAAATTTTATGGAAGATATGTATCTTTTTATTAAATGATTTATTTTTATAACCTACATTTTTCTTCTCTTATTTTTTTCAGGTGAAGATGGCGATCTACCGATTCCAACGGACATTCTTGCAGACTTTTCTAAGCTTGGGACTACATGTTCGATAAGATAAGTATTTTTTATTAAATGATATGATTTCTGGCCTAATTTTGTCCTTGCTTTTTTAAGTGTAAGATGGCGATCTCCCAGTTCCAACAGATAGTTTTACGGATTTTGCAGTGCTCCGGGCTGTTTTTTATATTTTATGAAAGTATGAATCTTTTTATTAAATGATATGATTTTTTGGTCTAATTTGTGTTCTTTTTTTCAGTTGAAGATGGCGATCTCCCGGTTACAACAGACATATTTACGTATTTTTCAGAGCTTCGAACTATTTTCTATATTTTTTGAAAGAAACGAACTTTTTATTAAACGATATGTTTTTGGTCTAATTTTATCTTCTCTTATTTTGCAGTTATAGATAGCGAGATCATGGTTCCAACTAACATTTTTGCAGATTTTTCTGAGCTTCGAGGTATTTTCTACATTTTATGGAACATATGGATCTTTTTATTAAATGATATAATTTTTATATCATAAGTTTGTCTTCTCTTATTTTTCAGTTGAACATGTCGATCTCCCGGCTCCAACAGAAATTTTTGCGGATTTTTCTGGGCTGTGGGATATTTTCTATATTTTATGGAAGATATGGATCTTTTTATTAAATGATATGATTTTTATAGCCTAAGTTTGTCTTCCGTTATTTTTCAGTTGAAGATGACGATCTCCTGTTTCCAACAGACATTTTTGCGGTTTTTTTAGCTCGGGGCTCTTTTATACATTAAATTAAGGATATTGATCTTTTTATTAAATGATGATTTTTATAGCCTAAGTATGTCATCTCTTATTTTTTATTGAAGATGGCGATCTCGCAGTTCCAACAGACATTTTTGCGGATTTTTCTGACATCGAGCCTATTTTCTATATTTTCTTGAAGATATGGATCTTTTTATTAAATACTATTGTCTTCTCTTATTATTTTTTCGTTGAAAATGGCGATCTCCCTGTTCCAACAGACATTTTTGCCAATTTTTCTCAGCTCTGGGCAATTTTCTACATTTTGGATCTTTATACTAAAATGAGATAATTTTTATAGCCTTATTTTGTCTTCTCTTATTTTTTTTGTTGATGATGGCGATCTCCTGGTTCCAACAGAAATTTTTGCGCATTTTTCCGAGGTCTGGGCTATTTTCTAAATTTTCTTAAAGATATGGATCATTTTATAAAATGATAGGATTTTTGGCCTTATTTTGTCTTCTCTTATTTTCTGTTGAAGATTACGATCTCCTGGTTCCAACTGACCTTTTTGCGGATTTTTCTGAAATCTGAGCTATTTTCTAAAGTTTATTGAAGATATGTATCTTTTTATTAAATGATATGATTTTTATCGCCTAATTTTGTCTTCTCTTATTTTTTTAGTTGAAAATATCCATCTCCCGGTTCCAACAGAAATTTTCATGGATTTTCTAAACTCCGGGTTATTTTCTACATTTTCTGTAAAATATATATCTTTTTATTAAATGATATGTTTGTTTGTGGCCAAATTTTGTCTTCTCTTTTTTTCATTAAGATGGCAAACTCGTGGTTCCAACGGACATTTTTGCATATTTTTTGAGCTACATGCTATTTTTGTACATTTTCTGTAAGATATGAATCTTTATATTAAATGATATGATTTTTATAGCCTAATTTTGTCTTCTCTTATTTTTCAATTGAAGATGGTGATCTCCCAGTTCCAACGTACATTTATCCGTATATTTCTGAGCTCGGTGCTATGTTTCTAAATTTTCGGGAAGATATAGATCTTTTTATTAATTGATAGGATTTTTGTTCTAATTTTGTATTCTCTTTTTTTTTCAGTTGTAGATGGCGATCTGCTGGTTCCAACGGACATTTTTAATTATTTTTTGAGCTCGGGGCTATTTTTCTACATTTTTGAAAGATTTGGATTTTTTATTAAATGATATGATTTTTTGGCCTTATTTTGTCTTCTCTTTTTTTGTTGAAGATGGCGATCTTTCGGTTCCAACAGAAATTTTTGCAGAGTTTTCTGAGATCTGAACTATTTTCTACATTTTCTTAATGATATGGATCATTTTATTAAATGATTTGATTTTTTTTGCCTAATTTTGTGTTCTCTTATTTTTCTGTTAAATATGGTGATCTCCCGGTTCCAACAAACATTTTAGCGGATTTTTTTCGCTCAGGTCTATTTTGTATATTTTACTGTAGATATGGATCCTTTTACTAAATGATATGATTTTTGTAGCGTCAGTTTGTCTTCTATTATTTTCAGTTAATTATGGTGATCTGCCGGTTCTAACGGACTTATTTGCGGATTTTTCTGAACTCGGGGCGATTTTTCTACATTTTCTGGAAGATATAAATCTTTTTATTAAATGATTGATTTTTGGCCTAATTTTATCTTCATTTAATTTTTCGTTGAAGATGTCGATCTCCCAGTTCTAACATATATTTTTATGGATTTTTCTGAGCTCCGGACTGTTTTCTATATTTTCAGAAAGATATGAATCTTTTATTTAATGATATGATTTTTATAGCCTAAGTTTGTCTTCCCTTATTTTTTCAGTTGAAGATGGTGATCTCCCGGTTCCAAAGGATATTTTTGCTTTTCTAACTTCGTGGCTATTTTCTACATTTTCTGGAAAATATGATTCTTTTATTAAATAATATGATTTTTGGCCTAATTTTTTCTTCTCTAATTTTTCAGAAGAAGACGTCGATCTATCGGTTCCAACAGACATTTTTGCGGATTTTTCTTATCCACGGGATATTTTCTTATTTTTGATAAGATATGTATCTTTATATTAAATTATAGAATTTTTGTAGCCTAATTTTGTCTTCCCCTATTTCTTGTTGAAGATGGCGATCTCCCTATAACAACGACATTTTTGCTGATTTTTTGTGCTAGGTGTTATTTTCTTCATTTTATGGAATGTACGGATATTTTTATCAAATGATATGCTTTTTGTAGCCTAATTTTATCTTCTCTTATTTTTCAGTTGAAGATGACGATCTTTCTATTTCAACGGACATTTTTACGGATTTTTCTGTGCTCGGGGCTTTTTTTGCATTTTTTTCGAAGATATCGATCTTTTTATTAAATAATATGATTTTTGGCCTAATTTTGTCTTCTCGTACTTTTATCGTTGAAGATGGCGATCTCCAACTTTCAACAGACATTTTTGCAGGATTTTTCCGAGCTCCACGCTATTTTCTACCTATTCTGTATGATATGAATCTTTATATTAAATCTTATGATTTTAATAGCCTACTTTTGTCTTCAATTATTTTTTAGTTAATTATGGCGATCTTCCGGTTCCAACAAGCTTTTTAGAAATTATTTTGAGCTCGGGGGTATTTTCTACATTTTATTAGAGATATGGATCTTTGTATTAAATGGTATGATTATTATAGCTTAAGTTTGTCTTCTCTTATTTTTCAGTTGAAGATGGCGATCTCCCGGTTCCAACAGATATTTTACGGATCTTTTTATTAAATGAAATGATTTTCATATACCACGTTTGTCTTCTCTTATTTTTCAGTTGAAAATGGCGATCTCACGTTTCCAACGGACATTTTTGCGGATTTTTCTGACTACGAGACTATTTTCTGCAAGAAATGGATCGATTTATTAAATGATATGATTTTTGGCATAATTTTTTCTTCTCTTATTTTCAGTTGAAGATAGCGATCTCTGGGTACCAACGATTTGCTGATTTTTTTGAGCTCGGAGCTATTTTCTACATTTCATGTAAGAAATGGATCTTTTCATTAAATAATCGCGGTCTCCCGGTTCCAACAAACATTTTTTGCAGATTTTTCTTAACTCGGGACAATTTTTCTACATTCTCTAGAAGATATGGATCTTTTGATTAAATGATATGATTTTTGGCCTAATTCTGTCTTCTCTTATTTTTCTGTTGAAAATTGTGATCTCCATGTTCCAGACATTTTTGATGATTTTCCTGAACTTTGGGCCATTTTCTAAATTTTCCATAAGATATGAATCTTTATTTTAAATGATATGATTTTTATAGCCCTAATTTTGCATTTTCTTATTTTTAATTTGAAGATGTCGATGTTCTGGTTCCAACGGACATTTTTGTGGATTTTTCCGAGCTCGTGATTATTTTCTGCATTTTCTGAAAGATATATCTTTTTATTAAATGAGAAGATTTTTTTGGCCTAATTTTGGCTTCTCTAATTTTTCAGTCAAAGACGGCGATCTCCCGATTTCAACAATTATTTTTTTGGATTTTTCTTAGCTCCCGTCTAATTTCCACATTTTCTTGAAGATATAGATTGTTTTATTAAATGATATGATTTTTTGGCCTAATTGTGTCTTCTCTTATTTTTCAGTTGAAAATGGTGACTCCCGGTTCCAACTGACTTTTTTGCGGACTTTCTTTGTTCCGAGCTATTTTCTATATTTTATTGAAGATATGTATCTTTATGTTAAATGATATGATTTTTATAGCCTAATTTTGTCTTCTCTTATTTTTAAGTCGAATATGGCGATCTCCCTGTGCAAACGAAAATTTTTGCGGATTTTTCTCAGCGTGGGGCTATTTTATAGATATTATTGAAGATATGGATCATTTTATTAAACGATATGATTTTTATGGCCTAATTTTGTTTTCTCTTATTTTTTAGTTGAAAATGATCATCTCCCAGTTCCAACAGACATTTTTGCGAATTTTTCTGAGCTCAGAGCTCATTTATACATTTTCTGGAAGATATGTATCTTTTTATTAAATGATATGATTTTTGGCCTGATTTTGTCTTCTATTATTTTTCAGTTGAAGATGGCCATCTCTCGGTTCCAACAGACATTTTTGCATATTTTTCAGTTAATGATATGATCTTTAAATTAAATGATATGATTTTTATTGCGTAAATTGTTTTCTCTTATTTTTCAGATGAAGCTGGCGATCTCTTGGTTCTAACAGATATTTTTGCAGATTTTTCTCAGCACGAGGCTATTTTCTATTATTTATTAAAGATATGGATCGTTTAATTAAATATATGATATTTATAGACTAAGTTTGTCTTCATTTATTTTTCAGTTGAAAATGACACTCTCACGGTTCGGACGGACATTTTTACAGGATTTTTCTGACCTTGAGGCTATTTTCTACATTTTTTGAAGGTATGGATCTTTTTATTAAATGATATGATTTTTGGGCTTAATTTTATCTTCCCTTACTTTTCAGATGAAGATGGCTATCATTCGGTCTCAATAAACATTTACGCAGATTCTTAGCTCCGGGCTATTTTCTACATTTTCTATAAGATAGGGATATTTAGATTAAATGATATGATTTTTATAGCCAAATTTAGTCTTCTCTTATTTTTCAGTTGAAGATGACGATCTCCCCATGAATATTTTTGTGGATTTTTCAGAGCTAATGACTATTATTTACTTTTTACTAAAGAATGTATCTTTTTTAAATGATATGAATTTTGTAGCATAACTTTGTCTTCGCTTATTTAAATTGAACATGGCGATCTCCCGGTTCCAACGGACATCTTTGCGGAATTATCTGAGCTCGGAATTATTTTTCTACATTTTCGGGAAGTTATGGATCTTTTTATTATATGATATGATGTTGGCCTAATTTTCTCTTCTCTTATTTTTTATTTGAAGATGGCGAACTCCCGGTTCTAACAGACATTTTTGCAGATTTTTCTCGGCTCGGGAATATTTTCTAGAATTTATGGAAGATGTGGTTCATTTTATTAAATAATATGATTTTTGTAGACTAAGTTTGTCTTTTCTTATTTTCAGTTGAAGATGGTGATATCCTGTTTCCAACGGAAATTTTTGAGGATTTTTCTAATCTCGGGGCTATTTTCAAAATTTTATGGAATATATGTATCTTTTTATTAAATAATATGATTTTTATAGCCTAAGTTTGTCTTCTCTTATTTTTTTCAGTTGAATATGTCGATCTCCCGATTCCAACAGACATTTTTGCAGATTTTTCTGAGGTCAGGGTTATTTTCTACATTTTATTGAAGATATAAATTTTCTTATTAAATGATATAATTTTAAGCCTAATTTTGTCTTCACTTATTTTTAGTTAAAGGTGGCGATCTCCTGGTTCCAACGAATATGTATATTTTTATAAATGATAAGATTTTTTGGACTAATTTTTTCTTCTCTTATTTTTTCGTTAAAGATGGCGGCGATCTCCAGGTTCTAAGTGACATTTTTACAGATTTTTCTGAGCTCCGGGCAATTTTCTATATTTTATGTAAGATATGAATATTTATATTAAATGATATGATCTTTATCGCCCAATCTCCCAGTTCCAACAGAAATTTTTGCGTATTTTCCTAAGCTCGAGGCTATATTCTATATTTTTTGGAAGAGACGGATCTTTATATTAATTGATATGATTTTTGTTGCATAATTTTGTCTTCTCTTATTTTCCTGTTGATGATGGCCATTTTTTTATTAAACGATATGATTTTTAATCTTATTTTGTCATCTCTTATATTTTGGTTGAAGATGGCGATCTCTCGGTTCCAACGGACATTTTTGCGGATTTTTCTGAACTCCGGGCTATTTTTCAAATTTTTTGTAAGATATGGATCCTTTTATTAAATGATATCACAGATGAAAAAATTATGCCAAAAATGTCTGTTAAAACTGGGAAATTTCCATCTTCAACTGAAATTTAAGAGAAGAAAAAATTCGGAACCGGGAAATTGCCATGTTCATCTATAAAAATGTCCGTTGTAACCAGGATATCGCCATCTTCAACTAATAAGATTATTATATATCATTTTCTGAGCTTGGTGCTATTTTCTACATTTTATGAAAGATATGGATCTTTTTATTAATAGATATGATTTTTATAGCCTAAATTTGCTTCTCTTATTTTCCAGTTGAAGATGGCAGTCTTTTTATTAAATGATATGATTTTTTGGCCTAATTTTGTCTTCTCTTATATTCCAGTTGAAGATGGCGATCTCCCGGTTCCAACCGACATTTTTGCGGATTTATTTGAGCTCCAGGCTATTTTCCACTTTTTTGGAAGATATGTATCATTTTATTAAATGATATGATATTTTGCTCTAATTTTGCCTTCTCTTATTTTTTTTCAGTTGAAGATGTTGATCTCACGGTTCCAACGAACATTTTTGCAGATTTTTCGGAGCTTATTGTTATTTGTCACTTTCTGAAGGATACGAAACTTTATATTAAATGATATGATTTTTATATCCAAATTTGTTTCTCTTATTTTTTAGTTGAAGATGACAATCTCTAGGTCCCAACAGACATTTTTGCGGATTTTCCTGAGCTCCAAGCTATTTTCTTCATTTAATTAAAGATATGGACTTTATTAAATGATAAGATTTTTATAGCCTAATTTTGTCTTCACATATTTTCAGTTGAAGATGGCGATCTCCATGTTCCAATGGACATTTTTGCGGATTTTTCTTGGCTTTGGACTTTTTCTATATTTCCTGGAAGATATGAATCTTTTTATTAAATGATTTGATTTTTGGGCTAATTTTGTCTTCTCTTTTTTCAGTTGAATTTTGCGATCACCCGGTTCCAACGAACATTTGTGCACATTTTTCTGATCTCGGTGCTATTTTCTACATTTATGACAAATATGTATCTTTTTATTAAATTATATGATTTTTGATCTAATTTTGTCTTCATTTATTTTTTTAGTTGAAGATGGCGATCTCCCAGTTCTAACGGACATTTTTTTGGATTTTTTGAGCTCCAAGCTATTTTCTATATTTTCTGTTTGATATGAATCTTTATATTAAATGATATGATTTTTATAGCCTAATTTTTTTCTTCTCTTATTATTCAGTCGAAAATGGCGATCTCCCAGTTCCAACGGGCATTTTTGCCTATTTTTCTTAGCGTAGGGCTATTTTTTTATATTTTCGGGAAGTTATGGATCTGTTTTAAATGATATGATATTTTAACCTAATTTTTTCTTCTTTAATTTTTTCAGTTGAAGTGGCAATCTCCTGATTCTAACGAACATTTTTGTGGATTTTTCTAAGCTCGGGGCTATTTTCTACATTTTCAAAAAGTTATGTATCTTTTTATTAAATGATTGTATTTTTATAGCCTAATTTTGTCTTCTCGTATTTTTAAGTTGAAGATGGTGATCACCCGGTTGCAACTGACATTTTTGCGTATTTTTTGAGCTCGGTGCTATTTTCTACATTTTATGGAAGATATAGAAATTTTTATTAAATAATATGATTTTAGCCTACGTTAGCCTTCTCTTATGTTTTTTAATTGAATATGGTGATCTCTCGGTTCCAACAGATATTTTTGCAGATTTTTCTGAGCTCCAGCCTATTTTATACATATTCTGGGAGATATGGATCTTTATATTAAATGATATGATTTTTATGGTTTAATTTAGTCTTCTCTTATTTTCGGTTGAAGATGACGATCTCTCGGTTCCAATAGACATTTTTGCATATTATTCTAACCTCGGGGCTATTTTCTAAAATTTCTAGAATATATGTATCGTTTTATTAAATGACATTATGTTTGTCCTAACTTTGTCTGCTCTTATAATTCAGTTGAAGATGGCGATCTACCGCTTCCAACGGCCATTTTTGCGGATTTTTATGAGCTCGGTGCTATTTTCTATATTTATGAAATATAAGAATCTTTTTATTAAATGATTTGATTTTTATAGACTACATTTGTCTTCTCTTATTTTTTTCAGTTGAAGATAGCGATCTACCCGTTCCAACAGACATTTTTGCAGATTTTTCTTAGCTTAGGACTATTTTTCTACCTTTACTAAAGATATGGAAATTTTAATTAAATGATATGATTTTTGGGCCCAATTTTGTCTTCTGTTTTTTTTAGTTGAAGATAGCGATCTCCCCGTTCCAATTTACATTTGTGCGGATTTCTTTGAGCACCGGGCTATTTTCTACATTATTTATAAGATATGGATCTTTATATTAAATGATATGATTTTTTCAGCATAATTTTGTTTTATCTTATTTTTCAGCAGAAGATGGAGGTCTCCATATTCCAACGGACATTTTTGCGGATTTTTCTGAGCTCGTGGCTATTTTTGTACATTTTCGAGAAGTTATGAATCTTTTTATTAAACGATATGATTTTTTGGCCAAATTTTGTCTTCTCTTATTTTTCAGTCGAAGATGGCGATCTCCTAGTTCCAACGAACATTTTTGAGGATTATTCTGACCTCGGGGCTATTTTCTAAATTTTCTGGAAGATATGGATCTTTTTATTAAATGCTTTGATTTTTGGCCTAATTTTTCCTTCTCTTATTTTTCAGTTGAAGATGGCGATCTTCTGGTTTCAACTAATATTTTTACGGATTTTTCTGAACTCGGTGCTATTTTCTACATTTAATGGAAGCTACACTACAACAAAACTAGTTATTTACAACTTTTATAGGACAACGTTTTTATTTTGGTAGTTGTAATAAATGTTTACCACAACTTTTTTCTCTCTGAAAGTTGTGAAAAATGATTATTACAGCTTTTTTCGTGGATATTTGTTAAAAATGGGCATTACAACTTTTTTCGTGAATGTTGTAAATGTTAATTTTGACACCACAACTATTTTTCTCTAAAAGTTGTAAAAAATATTTATTACAACTTTTTCGTGGATTGTTGTAAAAAATGGTTATTACAAATTTTTTTCGTGAATAGTTGTACATGTTAATTTTAAAACCATAACTATTAACTATTGCTAATGAACAATTTTTTTATTTGGCTAAAATATATGGTTAGAACATTAAGTTTGAGGAAAAAAATTCTATCAGGGCCATTTTTTGATAGTTATGAGAAGTTAATATGAAATGGTTAGAAAGAAGAAAGTGGGTCCATTTGTGCATGTGACAAAAAAATTTGTCTAATGCTACATGTGGCCCGTAATTGATAGATCCATAGGTTAGCAACATTATATAAAGATTTGCACCGTACTTTTGCGTCAATTCTTTTTCCAAATAATCCTTTTTCTATTTACAAACGTTAATTTAAAAGTAAGAGGGAATTTGACTATGTGGAAGAGGAGGAGAAAGTACGAACCTAAGATAGCTTCAACAATTTTGAGATCACGATATAGGAAAATAAAACACTAGCAAGTTACTCTAGTAGGCCGGCCCTAATCCAAACTGTTGCTCCTCTCTTTCTCCCCTCTCGCCTAGCCCCATCTCGTCGTAGCTCCCGATCTCTCTCCCCCAAGCCCTAGCTCACAATCTTCTCTCCCTTAAGCCCATCTGGAGCCCTCTTCACGCGCTCTACTCAGGCGATCGTCAACACTCACACTCTCCTCAAGCGATTGTCAATAGCTCGAGCGATTCGAAGCGCAGTGGCCTCTCTTATGCTAAGCACCATCGCCGAAACCCAGAAATTTTCATCGTCTTCCCTCTTTGTGCGATCGATCGAGGGTCTTGCTTCTTCGTTGCCGTTACCGTCGCTCAAGCATCATCCGCTGAGAAAAACCTTGGGTTAGGGTTTCATCGATCTCATTTGAGTTCTAACTCTCGCATCTCGGTTGCTTTAAAGCCGTGGGGCCATGTCGTGCTTTCGCTCACTGTGAAGCAGATTAGGGAGGCCTAATGACAAGTCCAACTTCATTGTTGATGGATTTGACTCCCCGCTCTCCAACAAAAAAAGGTCTATCCTTTTTTCTCTTCAAAAGGGGTTCTTCCTGATTTGCTTGAGCGTAGTGAATTTTCTTTCAATATCACCAAATTCAGATAAAGCATACCCTAAATGTCGAATTTGCTTGATGATCTTTTTTGTGTGGGGGAAACACGGAAAGGGGTTGTTTTTTCAAATATTCCTTAGCGCAAGGCAGTGATAAATAAGGTGAAGAGCTGAAAAAGTTTTGATGTTTCAATTGCACAACTATGAATTGTAGGTTTGAAATGAATCAGATTGGAGATTTTATTTTTTTTAAATTCTTTGCTTTGTTCATCTGCTTATCATCATGGTTTAAAAAGTTGGCATTTTTAATTTCATGATTATATGAAAAATAGAGCATATCATCAACGATCGTTGGCTTTGTAGGACTATTTGTAACCGTAACGACCCATGCGAGGCTTAACTTCTGTTACATATTCCATTTGGTGATATATACTAGGATTTAGGAATTTAGGAATTAATTTCCTAAGCAAACTGAATCCTTATAAATCAGGACATCAATTATGGTTGATGATGCCATGAGGCTAACAATTATGTGCTTCTATTTGGATTTTGGAAAATTCGTAATTAACATGTAATTTAATCAAATTCGTGATTGATATCGCGTTGGCTTGTTTTCTTTTCAAGCATGAAGAATTTTAATGCTCTACCTTCGTTTATTTTAATTACTTCTTTCTTTCTTAACTTATTTTTTTGACAAAAAAAGGAATGCTGGAAGTCCTACTCATGCTATATATCAATATATATGAGAAGAATTTACGTTACGCGACACATTTTACGAGATAAATGGGTTTCTCTAGTTTAACATTTTTAGTTAAATGTGGCTCTCTAGTTGATTTCTCTCTGTTTTTGATTGATTTAATTGGAATTTTGTTTGAATTTTGCAGGAAGAGAAGGCAAAAGTTATTCAAACCATGCTGTTTGTTGCTGGAATCAATACGTTGCTTCAGACCCATTTCAGCTGTCGGCTTTCGACAGTGATCGGAGGGTCGTTTATCTTCATCTTCCGACCCTTTCGATTTCTCAGTCACAGATTCGTTTACATTATTGACCCATATGAGGTTTGTTTTAAATCTCTCAGTGTGTTTATACTGTTTTTTAATCTCTAGAATCATTTTTGATTTATTTGTTGGGTGGATGTATTAGAGATTTGAGTACACTATGAGGACAATACATGGCGCTCTTATCGCCAGATCGAGCTTGCAGATCCTTGTGGGGATTTCGGGCTTGTGGAGGATTGTGGTAGGTATTCGTTGTTTTGCTTTGTGAATTGCCTGGTTATTTTGGGAATTTCTTGCATTTGCAATCTCAGTTTCACCAAGTTATTGATCCTAAAAGTATTATAAAGCCTATCTGAATGTTTTTTTATAGCAAAATTGGTGGTAAAATGTGTGTGTGTTTTCCTTTCCTCAAAATATATAGGTGTCGCATAACCAAATTTTGGGTGTGATTTATACTTCTGCACAACCTTCCCTCAATTTTCGATTTATTTGTTGGGTTGATGTATTAGAGATTTGAGTACACCATGAGGACAATACAGGGCGCCCTTATCACGTGATCGAGTTTGCATATTCTTATGGGGTTTTTGGGCTTATGGATGATTGTGGTCAGGTATTTGTTGTTTTGCTTTGTGAATTGCTTGGTTATTTGGGAAGTTCTTGCATTTGCATTCTCAGTTTCATCAAGTTGTTTATCCCAAAAATATTACGAGGGCTATCTGGATGTTTTTAGCAAAATTGGTGGTAAAATGTGTGTGTTTTCCTTTCCTCAAAAGATATAGGTGTCGGGTAACCAAATTTTGGGTGTGATTTATACTTCTGCACAACCTTCACTCAATTTTTCCCAAGCTGATAACTTTTCATGCTTTAAAGAGTGCTCTTTCATTGCTCTAGAATGCCATGTATTGATCTTTCATGCATAACTAACTTCTCATATGCAGTGTAAGTTTTGGGACATCACTATTTTCTAGCTGATGCCCAGTTGTACAACATGCTTGCACATTCTGTGTAGCACATGCTTGTTATTAGGTAGACTATGAATGTACTGAATCACTTGTGATATAATTAGGAATCTATTTTAAATAGATGCTTTAACGTTTCTAGGATATTGTATGCCATGGCTCATTTATTCTTTGGTTTTTACATGAAAAGTACATATAATGGTTTTTCATCCAAAGTTGCTTCAATCAGGACCAAATTCTTAAAAGATTCATCAACTGTTATCAGTTGCATCTAGAGGATGGAACCGTTATTAGAACAAAGGTATCTTAACAAGATTGGGCTTTTAATCACATATGGAAGATATTGAATTTTTGTTTTAAAACTATTTTCCCCCCGACTTGATCATTTTCTACCAATCAACTTTGCAACACTGTGATATTTGCAGGCCTTAAGACCCATGAGAATAAGTTAAATGCAATTACATTGTTTAGAAAAGTTTTTGAAAAAGGGAGAAAAAGAGCGCTGAATAAGTGACGATGATGATTGTATGTATTATGCTTTGACTCATATACACATAATTTGCAATAGTGATAGTAAATACTTGGAAAATGAAAGTTTGTCGACAAAAAAGCTTTCGACTAGCTATTTAAAAGTCTGTAATTTTGATGGGAATTGATGTGACTTGTGTATATAAAACATGAATTATGCTTAGATAATTGATTTGTTTCTTTTTTTATGTTTATTATTTTTTAAGATTTGAAAGACTTCTATTCACCTTCCAATTATCCCTTTTCACTTCTGTTACTTCTATATGCTTAATCCCTAATCAAAAATGTTTTGTTGGTGATTCAAAGGTACTACTCGGGTGTGATGGAATGCAATCTGTGGTGGCTCAATGCTTGGGACTTGCAGCTCCCATTAGTTCTGGCAGGTCAGCTGTCCAGGGATTGGCTATTTATTAAAAAGGCCACATGATGAAGAATGGGGTCCACCAATTCCTTTCAGATGGAAAAAGGGCTGGTATCATTCCTCTTAATGACAAATAGGTCTATTGTTTCTTTACCTTTTGTACTGCGCTAAGAGGTAAATCTCTCTCTTTCTCTATCTCATGCATGCATAGACATGCACAGACATGCATAGACACATTCATCCCCTTTTCTAATGACAAGGACTAGCTTATAGACCTGGGGCTAATTAAGTTTCGAAAGATTGCATTGAAAACTAACCTCCCCAACTGATCTACATATTGATCCCACACAAAACTTGAATGGTGGTGAGTATTTTCATGATTGAAGATATTGTATTACTAAAAACCAATGCGATTCTGAAAAAACAATCACTTTCTTTTTATAGGTAGAGTCGTCTAGTTGCACATGAAGTATTACCATTTTGTGGGTTAGGCGAGTGCAAAGGCAGCCCGGGCAGCGAATGTGGGTTAGGCAAGGAGGAATGGCACATCATATATAGCGGTAACATGTATAAAAACTACTTTTTATGGTTTATGTTCTTTTTCTAATTATTTTTATACTGTTTGCACTCAAAAAACACACACTTATTAAATTTTTGTTGCATTGCAGAAACTAATTTTTACGGTTGTAGAGACCGTATGTTCTTCATGGGTCTGTGAGGGTGTATGTTTGTATCAAGCATGATGGCTCGCGTGTACACCATGGGGGATAATTACGTCTGGTTTTTGGAGGCCGATGATGAAGGGGGATGACTGATAGGGAGAGGAAGCTTGTGCTCCGTCCACCACCGCCGGTCGACGACGAAGGGGCATGACTGAGAGGAACAGTGTCGTGTCCACCACAGCTATGCGTGTTGTTGTAACTCTATGTCAACACTTGTTTGTCATATGTAGTTAGTTAACTAATGTATGATATCAGCAACAATATGCAAATTTTGTAAAAAATTATGTCCCTTTAATTTTTGAAAAAAGATGAGGACATAAAACTGGGTTATCTCGATGAATAATGAATGTGGTTTGAATAATATTATGTGTGTGTTCATCAGGATGTGTACAACTACTGCAGGAAGATTTGGAATAACTGCAGCCGCATATTTTTTTTTAATTTTTTACATTTTCTGCAATGTTTTATAGAAGCTGTAATAACTGTTAGACAACATTTAATAGAAGTTATAGAGAGTTTTAAACAACTATTTAAACCAGTTGTAATAGAAGTTTGCGCAATCTTTTATAAACATTGTAATATAAGTTTATAAAACTTTTAAAGAAAGTTGTAATATTGCTTTACACAACTTTTATAAACGTTGTAATAAAAGGTTACACAACTTTTATTAAAAGTTGTAATAGAAGTTTACAAAACATTTATTAAAAGTTGTAATATCTTTATACACAGCCTTTTCTAAACGTTGTAATAAAAGTTTACACAACATTTCAAAAAAGTTGTAATATTTATCAATTACAACGTTTGCTTACAACATGCAGAAAAGTGGTCAAAGAAGCCGACCCCATTACAACTTTGCATATTAAAACTGTTACGAACTAATGGTCGGCCCAGAAAATGAAGGCCCAAATAGTTGAAGCCTAAGCGATAGGCTAGCCAAAACAAGAGCGAGCCAAAATGAGAAGCTCGTCGCTCGTCAGGCTGATCGAGAAGCTCGCCCTACAAATCGAGAGAGAGGCTTGCTCAACTAGTCAAGCGGGAATCTCGCCAGCCAAGCGTAGAGATCGATCGGCACGGCGAAGCTCGCTTTGACGACCTAAGCAGGAGGGTCGATCGGAGGAAGCTGGGGATGCCGAGCTCGGGCGCAAGCTCGATTCTCTATAAGGGCAACCCTCGACAACCAGGTAGTGATTCGGGATATAAATTGCATATTCCCCCCCCCCCCATTTCTGGGCATTTTATGTGTATATCATGTTTATTTTGGCGTTGATACGTGTGTTTTCGTGATATCGTGTATTATTAACGCCTAATATCTTTTTATACATAAAATGTGTGTTTTATGGACTAATTTTTGCTCCCCGTATTTTTCAGGTACTTCTGAGATTTTTCTGGATTTTCTGAAATTTTTTCAGAATTTTTGGGAATTTTCAGCTATTTTTGGGGATTATTTGGGGCAAGAAAACAGTTTCTGGAATTTTAAAACAAAATAATAATAATAATAATAAAACAGCCCGATTGGCGGGCCGGCCCGCGTTACCGTAGCAGAATTTAAAAAAGTCTTTTTTTATTCAGCGGGCCGGCCCGCAGTGGCCGGCCCACTGTGTTCTTATTAAAAAAATTAACGAAAAAAAGCAGCGCGCGCACGGGCCGGCCCAGCGGCCGGCCCGTTTTGTTTTTTAGCTGAATGCGCGCGCTCAATTGGTGCGGGCGGCGGGCTTTGATGCCCGATCTGACCCGCATCTCTTAATACACAGCCTGTATGTGAAAATTAGAAGGGGGCTGCGTTTTTTTGCTTCTATTCGGCTGTTTGAGTTTTTTTAGGGGGTTTCTTCTTTCCCATTAGGGCTAGGGCTAGCGCTAGGGCTTGGAGGTTGAGGAAGCTTGGAGCTTGGAGGAGCATTTGGGAGAGGAGGATTTTCATCTTGGAGTGACACTTGGGTGAAATTTCTCCAACCTCTTTTGTATTTGATTTAGGGTTTTGTATTGTAAATTGGATGTTAATTTTGAGTAAAGATTACTCCTTTTTCACCATGACTCTCTAATTTTGCTTGTGTGGTTGTGTTGTGTGATTGTTGTTGTTGGGTTGCAATTTTCATCTCTAGCACAATTTCATTGTCTAATTTGTGTATGAAACTTGAGTTAACTTTGTTTATTGGAACCCTAAGGGGAAATCCAAGAAGAGGATAATCCTAGCGGACCCTCTCTAATGTGCTAAATTGATTATTACTCATGTGTGTTTCATTCATTACTTATTGCACCCCACTTGTTTGATGAAATGCCGTATTTTCCGATTGAGCTCCCTTAGCCAGGAGATCAATTGAGTTATATTTGGGATGAATTCTCATGTCCACGGCCTCATTTACATGCACACCACACGAGTCCTCCTCGTTGCTTGCCGATTCGGCTCTCCACCCCTAGCCACTTAGGATTGTAGATTCCACACATTTTCCGACACTTTTCCACCGTTAGCGAGGTGGTTGTTTCACGCTTTATTTTTTCGTTATCAATCAATTTTGTGAATATAGAACGACTTGTCCTTGTGATCCGACCCGGTACTCACCGGTTATTTTTATTGCATTGACACTCCTACGCTTGGGAGTGGAAGGCGTGCCCCGTGCGCGTATTTCCGTGTCAATCAATTGGCGCCGTTGCCGGGGACAAAGGTTTCTATTATTAGCATTTTTTGATTGATTTTGAAAGTTTTAGTGTGATACTTCTATCTCTTAGTGTTGTGTCTTTCCGTTTATTTATTTTCCACTTATTGAGTCTTTTGGTTGTTTATTTTCATTTCCTTGGAATTTTTTTTTAAAACATGGCATCATCTTCAGATTTTTCCGATGTTGATTTGGAGGATATCCCACTTCCGCCATACTTTCATGGCTCGGAGTGGGAGAACCCTCATTTGCATATAAAAAAATTTGAAGAGTGGATGCATTCATGTCTTGGTGGGAATATCCGTGATGATTGCATATATTTTAGATTCTTTCCCTCTTCTTTACAAGATGATGCTAAACTGTGGTTTGATTCATTGTCTCTCGACTCACATTTTACTTGGTTATCATTTCAGGCTGAATTTCTCCGAGTGTTTTTGCCTATCTTTTTGGAGCAGGTATAGGGGCGGCAGGCCATAGAGCATATAGCAAGCTTTATCCAGGCTGAGTGGGAGGCCTACCATCAAGCTTGGCAGAGGTTCACTGATTTGGTGCTTGCGTGCCCACACCAGAGCTTTCACGAGGATCATCTTCTGCAGATCTTCTACACAGGATTATCGCCATCTAGGCGGGATTTTGTGCAGATGAGTTGCGGTGGGGAGTTCTTTGATTATTCGACTGAGGATTCATGGTTGTACCCGAGGGACCTTGCAGAGTGGGAGCGGACTGCGCCATCTGGAGAGCCGTCACTTGGATATGACAATGATGGCCAGTCCTTGGTTCCATTTCAGGAGACAGAGCAGCGGGTCCAGTGTCAGCTTGAGGAGCCACCTTTTGGCTCTTTTTCTTGCGACCCCATGGGATACAGAGCAGAGCAGGAGGATGGGTTGCAGGAGAGACATGTAGAGGATATTGACAGATTATATATTGAGGAGTCTGAGGAGATAGATGATGGAGTGTGTGTCGACCACGACGGTGACACGATGCATTTTCACTTTGAGGTTGAGGATGAAGCGAATGTGCATGATGGCCAAGAGCAGATTGAGGACACCATGGAGCCTGAGCCACAGTCTACTTCAGAGTTACCTTCACAGGTCGAGGCGGTTGAGTACTTAGGGAGGACGAATGAGATTAATTATTTCTGGGATGACGAGGATGGGGCATGCTTGGATTTGCCTGAGACATGTCTACCTCCAGTCCTGTCACTGATGTCACTTCCCTCGCCTCGGGATGCGCACTTGCCAGTCATCGAGGAGATTTGTCAGGAGCAGTTGCCATTTGTGGGGAGTACCACCGAGATAGTTGATATTGATGTCGAGGAAGCGGATAGCGATGGGGATTGCGAGATGGTATATATTGAGCCTGAGCTTCCTCCTACTCCAGTTTTCTCTCTGCAGCCACTTTCAACTCCTCCTGAGGCCGTGCATCATCCCGAGCCTAGCATCACATTTCAGGGAAGTTCCCATCTTTATTTTTCCTCCACCCCCGAGTCAAATTATTTAATTCCATATCATAATGATTCGGATTGTCGTCATTTGATCGTAAATTCTTTTATTCATTTCGATGACCCATTTTGGCAAGCTTTTCACTTGGACGGACGCTCTCGCCCAATTATTTTTGACACGACCTATCTCCCTCATTTGGCAGGAACCCATCCCAAGGAGATGCTTGTGGTTGTGTCGCTTGCCATTAATGCCCGCAATGGAGGTAGGGCATTGGACGTGGCGACGCTTGCGGAGGAGCGTAAGGATATGATCGAGCAGTTGCCACCGCCGTTATACATCCGAGATCCGCCATTTTCCACGGTGTGTTCTTTCCAATAGTGTAAATAAATAAATGTTTTATTTTAGTACTTTCGTATGCTTTTCTTTTCTTTTCTAGGATCTTTTGCCGAGATCTAATACTCTCCCAACATTGAGGGCAATGTTTATTTTAAGTTGGAGGGAGAGTGTTAGAATCTTTAGAATTGTTAGGATTTTGGGTAAATTTTTTTTGAGATACCTCCATGTTTCCATCACCCAATGAACTTCATTGCATATCATTTTTGTCCTCCTTGCCCCAATGCCGCTTGCTTTGTGCTTAGTCCCTACATGCTTTCATGCTATGCTATGCTTTCGGATTATCATTTTGGTATCAAATTCATCGATGTTTGATTGGCGTGTTTTCATTTCTTTTCCAATTTGGAGTCAAATACTAATATGCCATGTATGAAGCTATTTTATACGTCGTGATATCTCTTTGAAATAATTTGGGAATAGTTTGGTGTAAGTGATTGCATGTGTTGGGATGAATGATGTAGTTTTTGATTGGATTGGAGGTGGCCAATTTGTTATGCTTTGTTTTCTCCTAAGAAGTGGGTGGATGAGTTGATAATTCATGTTGGAGAATGAAAAAGAGAGTTATATAAGTGAATGGTTTTCCTAATCAAATTGAGTAGCCGGTACCCCACGAAACATTGGGGAGGAAGCCAAAAATGAGATTTAGGGGATCATTCCATCCCTTTGCCTATATAGCGTTATCGTGTGTATGCAAAGGAGGCGGTGTTTGCATTTCATAGCATTATCGCGTGAATGCAAAACATAAACATCAAAAACAAAAAAAAGAAGGAAAAAGAAAAGAAAAAGAAAAATGAATGAAAAAAAATGAAAGAATAAGCAACATGAGTGATGCAATCTCATCTCCCACAACTTAGAGGAAATTCTTTTGCTTTGGCCATTTTCATGAAAGTTAGAAACTATGTCGTTGTGATATATCCCGATAAATGCGATACAGTGCTTATTTCCTTACGTTTCTTGGAATTGGATTAAAGAGAATGTGATTTGTTGTTTATTTTCATACATTTGGTATATTGTCTTTGAAATCAATTGGAAATACTATTTTGTGTATGCCATGATGTTATCGTGAGTGTTGGTGCATGTTTTCCCATTTAATCCGAATTTTTCGCATATTTTGCTAGGGACTAGCAAAAAGCTAGTTGGGGGTGTGATTCGGGATATAAATTGCATATTCCCCCCTATTTCTGAGCATTTTATGTGTATATCATGTTTATTTTGGCGTTGATACGTGTGTTTTCGTGATATCGTGTATTATTAACGCCTAATCTCTTTTTATACATAAAATGTGTGTTTTATAGACTAATTTTTGCTCCCAGTATTTTTCAGGTACTTCTGGGATTTTTCTGGATTTTGTGGAATTTTTTCAGTATTTTTGGGAATTTTCAGCTATTTTTTGGGGATTATTTGGGGCAAGAAAACAATTTCTGGAATTTTAAAACAAAAAAATAAAAAACATAATAAAACAGCCCGATTAGCGGGCCGGCCCGCTGACCGGCCCGCGTTGCCGCTGCAGAATTTAAAAAAAAGTCTTTTTTTTATTCAGCGGGCCGGCCTGCAGTGGTCGGCCTGCTGTGTTCTTATTTAAAAAAAATTAACGAAAAAAGTAGCGCGCGCACGGGCCGGCCCAGCGACCGGCCCGTTTTGTTTTTTTAGCTGAATGCGCACGCTCAATTGGTGCGGGCGGCGGGCTTTGATGCCCGATCCGGCCCGCATCTCTTAATACACAGCATGTATGCGAAAATTAGAAGGGGGGCTGCGTTTTTTTTGCTTCTCTTCGGCTGTTTGAGTTTTTTAGGGGGTTTCTTCTTTCCCATTAGGGCTAGGGCTAGGGCTTGGAGGTTGAGGAAACTTGGAGCTTGGAGGAGCATTTGGGAGAGGAGGATTTTCATCTTGGAATGACACTTGGGTGAAATTTCTCCAACCTCTTTTGTATTTGATTTAGGGTTTTGTATTGTAAATTGGATGTTAATTTTGAGTAAAGATTACTCCTTTTTCACCATGACTCTCTAATTTTGATTGTGTGGTTGTGTTGTGTGATTGTTGTTGTTAGGTTGTAATTTTCATCTCTAGCACAATTTCATTGTCTAATTTGTGTATGAAACTTGAGTTAACTTTGTTTATTGGAACCCTAAGGGGAAATCAAAGAAGAGGATAATCCTAGCGGACCCTCTCTAATGTGCTAAATTGATTATTACTCATGTGGGTTTCGTTCATTACTTATTGCACCCCACTTGTTCGATGAAATGACGTATTTTCCAATTGAGCTCCCTTAGCCGGGAGATCAATTGAGTTATATTTGGGATGAATTCTCACGTCCACGGCCTCATTTACATCCACACCACACGAGTCCTCCTCGTTGCTTGCCGATTCGGCTCTCCACCCCTAGCCACTTAGGATTGTAGATTCCACACGGATACACGAAATGTATTAATTTGGTTGAATAGAAATAACTCAATGACTTCTCTTTTTGGGAGAAATTCATCGGAAGATGCCTTCGTAGGGATTAAAGCTCAAAATCGATAAAGTTGTTATTAAAACAATAATCTTTTAAATAAGAGAAGTACTTCCTTTTGGGAAGACCAAAACTCACCCTTGTGGGGTGATCACCAAATCATTCATAAGCTTTTGGAAGATGAAAGAGAGGATTTTAAATTAAGATTATAGTTTTAAAAACGTGAAAGTGATAGCATTAGAATTCAACCAAATTAACACAAAACGTGTTTTCTAACTACGCCATATCATGCACAAATAAAATTTAGCTACTCATTTTGAAAGTAAAAGAGATTATAATGATTGAAAACATGATTTTATTTATAAGAAAAGAGACTTGAAAGTTAGACAAATAAGTTGGAGAAAATATCACCGCTTTTACACCCTTCAAGCTTTGCACATGAAACTTCCCTTTCTTCATTCAAAAATCCTATGAAAGCTCACTCAAAATACTCTCTCTATAATCAGAAATACATAGGATAAAACTCTCCAAAATCTGATGCTAATAGCTCAAGGAAAACACCTATTTATAGGCTTTACACACTTCATGGAGTTTAATGTATTTGGCTCTTCATCTTCCCCATAATCAATGTAAATAAAACTCCAAAAACCCTTCAAATTCTGTCCCTTGAGCTGCTGGTCATGAATATAAGATGAAGAATCACATTCAGCTTCAAATTCTGATCAAAATCAAGTCCAAATTCATCAAAATCCATCAAGAAACGCATCCAATACACTTTAAAGAACATTGCGGGTCTGTCTTTTAAACTCCGGGTCGGATCCGCACCCGCAACCCGCATCAAAACCCGCGCGCGCCAGCTGTGAATGAAGAAGTCGGGTCGGGTCGAAACCTGACCCGCTGAGAGCCCAGCGCCCGCTCCCAGCGGGCGTTGCTTGCGTTCGAAGCGGGGAAAGCCCCGCTCATTTGAGCGGGGTCCGCTTCTACTGCGCGCGCGTTTTTTTTTTCCGCAGCCTGAAGCGGCCTGCATGAAGCGGGCCAACATGTGCGCACGGGCCGGCCAAGCGGGCCGGCCCGTTGGGGGTTTTAATATTTTTTTAATTTCTTTTTAATTTCTCTTTTGAACTGATTTGCTTCCGAAAATTGTAGAAAATTCTCCCGGTCTCCGAAAAATATGAATGAACAGGCGTTGGGATCGTGGGCTCTAGCTCTAGCCCTGAAAAATATAAAGAAGCACAAATTAGTGCACAAAAATTAATAATTGTGCAAACTATGAGATTATGCTCTAATATTATATGATTTTCTGAATATAACCATACTAGAGCTATTTTAGCACTTAGGTATGCACAAATTGGGGTCCAATAAGGGGGAAATAATGTAATATTATGATGAAATCAGAAGGCGTGCCCCGTGCGCGTATTTTCGTGTCAATCAGGTAGCGCATAAATATCTCTGACCAAGTGACGTGGGGCCACCTACGCCTCCAATTAATGCCTAAGGTTAAAGACGAGAACTGATGGCCGCCCGTCGTGTCCCCATTATTAAGGCGGTGCTAAAATATCTCTGACAGTCTCATAGACCCATCACATCCCGATTAATACTCCAGCAAAGCGCCAGCTGGACCCCAGCTAAGCAGAAGCGACAACTGATTGGACGACGATCAACCGACTCTCCCTACTATAAATACTCCCCTCCATCCATTAACGAGGGGGTTAGTTGGTAGAAATAAAAAAAACTCTCATTTACACATTAGGTTGGATATCATCCACATATCTGTGCCTTCCACGCAAGCTTGCCACGTTAGGTTGCTCTACACTAAGATCGGCCAGTGTGTCATGCCTCCTTCTAACAAGTCTCTTACTGAATTTACCATCGGAGAGTCCACGGGTTGACAGGCACCCCAGCCTTTCTGATGGGCTACTCGTTGTGCAGGAAGATCGGCCACTCTTCCAAGCGGTCGACGACCTTCGAGCGATCTTGAATCTGGCGTTTAGCCTCTTCTAAGACCCAATTAACATGTTATCGCCGTACCCTTGATTCCCCTTTGTATAAATCTCATTGTTAGGGGGATTTGACCTGCAACAATTGGCGTCGTATGTGGGAACGAAGGGTTACACTCATGTCCAGCTCTGCACATACTCGTAACAATTCCCGCCATGGCAAGTCGCCTGACGTCACCCCACCACCTCCTCCAAGAAAGCTAGGATGACTCGAGGCACTGATCAATAACACTCTTAGGCTGCCCTTGGCGAAGAGCCTCGTTCTCCCGGAAGGACCCCCGCTGGATCTGACCCTTGAGGGGTCGACGGCTGTCATATAGGCCGCGACATGCAACGTCCATGCGAACTTCGCGGCCTTACCCAAGCTGATGGAAGACTGGGTCGCCGCCAGACTTGTGGGGCCCCCTCCACCCGAAGGCTCCCCTAGACCCCCGAATATGAGGCGGGACCTCCTCCCCCAGTTCGAAGAGGAAGTCGCCGCTCGACAAAGGCAGCTCGACGAGGAAGATGTTGTTTGACCACGACAACTGACCATCGCCGTGAGGGAGAGGCTCTGAGAGGGGAGCTGAGGAGTCCCCTATGAGACGACCCAGGGAGTACGAAATATCCCTAGGCCAAATCTCGTTGCTGAAAGTCATCGATGTGGGAGGTCATGGACCCCGAGACAAGAAGAACTCCTGCATCGGAGCAGAAGCCCCCGTCGGTCAGGACGCCGTTCTCCTAGGCGTAATGATCACCAAGCGAGGGATTGAGGCAAACCCTGACAAGATATCCGCCCTCATCAATATAAGTGAGCCGAGGAAGATCAGAGACTTACAAAGACTGAATGGGCATATCGCCGCACTGAGGATATTCCTGTCAAAGTCCATCGAGAGGTTCCTCCCATTCTTTAAAGTTTTGCGGAAGGCCCTCAGTATGAAGAAAAGGGCGAGAAAGAAAGTCGAGTGGGACGACTCTTGCACCCAAGCCTTTGGCGAGCTGAAAGCTTATCTGCAAAGCACATCGCTGCTAGCGAAGCCAGAGGAAGGAGAGCGGCTTGGCCTCATTTAGCCGCCACAGAGGAGGCCATCAGCTTGGTCCTAATCAAAGAAGATGTAGGCACCCAGAGGCCTTTCTACTATGCCAGCCGAGTGCTCCGGGAGGTAGAAACCCGATATACCCCTATATAGAAGTTCGCATGCTGCTTAACCCTGACAGCAAGGAAGCTCCGACCCTACTTCAAGTCGCATACCGTTCTGGACTACACCATCTCGACGCTCGAGAAGAATCTGAAGAGGTTGGAGAGATCGGGCCGGATGTTGAATTGGAGCATCGAACTTAGCAAGTTTGACATCGTCTACAAGCCCAAGGCGACGATCAAGGGTCAGGCACTGGCAGACTTCATGGCAGAATGCACGGTCGAAGAGCTTGTTGGAGCTTTGCCAGATGTTCAGCCGGGCACGAAACAACAGAAGCCCGCCATCAAGGACACCCCCTCAATATCCCCCAGATTCAAGGGAGAGCGATGGATCATCCACGTATATGGATTGGCCACGGGCTCGAAGAGCAGAGCCGACATCGTGCTAGAGAACCTCAAAGGGAGCTTGCTGGAGTATGCACTCTGCTTCAATTTTTCAGCGCCCAATAATGTGGTGGAGTACGAGGCCGCCCTCAAAACTCTACCGAGCACTTGGGGCAACAAATGTGCTGCTGATTAGCGACTTGAGGCTAGTCGTCCAACATATACAAGGCAACTTGAAGCTAGGGAGAACCTGATGAAGCGTTATCTAAAAGTGTGCCAGGCCAAGCTTCAAAAGTTCAAAAGAGTGGAGATCCAGCATCTGCCCCGATCGAATAATCTCTGGGCCGATGCACTCTCAAAGTTGGCATCTTCTTCTTCGGCCGAAATATGAAAGGCCATCTACGTTAAGAGCCTGCTGACACCAAGTATTGAAGAAGGTGAGCTGATATGCGTTAACCAAGAGTCAACGTGGATGAGCCCGATCATAACAAACTTGGAGACCGGGGCCTTGCATGGAGATCAGCTAGAAGCACGGATGATTGAAAGACATGCCTTGATGTTCGTGATCTTCGACGGCGAGCTTTATCAGAACCATCACGTGAGAAACAACGTTTTGCCTTATTTGAAATGTCTTGGGCCTACCAGAGCTGAGCAGTTAGTACGTGAGATACATGACGGTCTCTACATGAATCATTACGACGGCCGCATCATAGCACACAAGGCTATCCGTTAGGGCTATTTGTAACGACTGGTTTTCATGTTTTTGGATTATCTATATTATATATATTTTGGTGGATTTTCTCCTTATGTGTGGTTTTCCATCTCCGTAGCTTTCGTTTTCGTGCGTTTCGTTGTGATTTTCTAGCTTCTTCCTTAGATCGTTGAGTTTGGAGTAAGTCATTCGTGACGAGATTCATATCGCTCATATCTTAGAGATAGGTTGATCTTAGAAGCCGTAGGAATCTTCCCGGAAACTTCGCGCTTCGATTCGAGACTTTTTGTGCACTTTAGTTGGTTCAAGAAGGGGGACCAACCGACTAGATTCCAATCTAGTCGGTCAGGAACTCTTCTCAAACCGACTAGTTCATTAAATCAAAAAATTCAGAAATTACTGTTTACTCTTAGTCGGTCTAAGAACAACCAACGACCGACTAGATGTGAAACTAGTCGGTCAGAACTTGCTCTCAGACCGACTAGTTCCTTTGATAAATTTCACCTAAGTTACTGTTTATCGTTAGTCGGTCTAAGAGCATCTTTCGACCGACTAGGTTGCAAACTAGTCGGCCAGCCATTGTTCTTTAACCGACTAGTTCTTTGACCATTTTGACGACCTGAGTTACTGTTTGCTTTTAGTCGGTCACAGTTGGTCTACCGACCGACTAGTTCTTAAACTAGTCGGTCAACAACCCTTCCTTGACCGACTAATCGACCCCGAAACCCTAGGTTTCGGGCAGCCGCCGCAACTTTTCCTATTTAAACCCCCAATCGTTTTCTTTTCTTTCTTTCTTTCTCTTCTCTTGGCCATTTCCTTTCCCCCTTGACCTCTGATCTTCTCCAACCTTCCCCTAGCTCTTCTCCTTCATCCCCGGAGCCCCTCGCCCCTCATTAGGCCGGCCACCATGCTTTAGGCCGTCGGAAACCCCCAAATCCCGATTTCTCCAGATTTTCTCGCCATTTCTAGATCTGAACCATAGTTCTCCGGATCGTTCTTCCGTTGTCGTGCTTGTTCGGCATCGTTCTTTCGCTACGATACGGGTAGTAAATCGATCATTTAATATTCTCATAACCCACTTTGTTTTTTTTGTTAAACCCTAGTTCTGATATTGTTTTGCCATGGCAGCGATCCCATCTCCGTAGTTTAACATTTTATGACGTACCTCGTTGATCGTCATCCTTGGTATCAGGCAAGTGAAACTTGCCACTTAGGGTTTTAGGCCATGTCCTTAGGCCATTTACTTGTTTTAGCGTAAAAGAGACTAGGCAGTGAAAGGATAGCTGCCTAGACGCCCTTTGATCTAGCTTGACAACGAAGCTAGATCCGTCACCTTCATCATGCTTGCATGTCATGTTTAATTTCAATTAACGGTACACGAATATCTGTTCATGTCATCGCATACATTGATTGTCCATCGTGATTGTGTAGCACACGCTACTCTAAAATGTAAGCTACGACGAGTAGGATCTTGACTCCTACACAGTGATCAGGCTAGGTGCACCACTATGCCAAATACACTTCCTGGCTCGTGATCCAGAAGCGAGCATAGTGTGTTGCTAATCCCAACGCTCGATACACGTGGAGGGGTATGGTTAAACGGTCGCTTGAGCGTAGAAGTGAGCCCGTATAGCCACTTCAGCCAAAAGACGGAAACTCTGAGCACGAAGTGAAAATAGTGATAAGTTATTCGTGATTAGTGATTTGGTAGCTTTTGCTACATCGTGCGTGCTTGTCTTTTCTTTTAATTGTTGCAACATACTCAACTGCCATGTCATTGCATCTCATTATAACTGTTAGGTTGTTAGTTTACTTTCAGTTTCCTTGCCCAAGTCTTTTAGACTTGCTGACATGTGCCCCTTTCTCTTTTGGGTGTCACATGTTAGATCCTGAGCCAGAGTTCGTTGTGGAGGACGAGGTGTTTGCGGACGCCGAGCCTGAGCCTGTGTTTGACGAGGACTTCGTGGACACGAGAGATCAGTCGTAGAGACTGTTTGTGTTGTTATTTAGACTGCTTTAGTTGTCGGTGCGTAGCACCAATACCTTGTTTCGTGTTGGCTTTTGTTGGCCATGTTTTGGGCCTAGACCTTTTTCTTTTAGCCTGGTGGCTTTTCTGGATGTGGAACTTAATTTTAATGTTTGGACATTTCTGAGATTTCAGATTTTATTTCTGTCTCTCTTGTGTTATTATCTTTGTTCTGTTCATGGTTAAAGGGACTTGCATATGATATAGTGACGCTTATCAGGCTGCAGCTTCACATCTCCATGCTTGAGCGGACCTTCTCACGTCTCGACTCCATTTTAGGGAAACTGGGCGTGACAGGTTTTGTTGGTGGCCCATGCAGGTCCCATCTGTAACTGCGATTATCGGAATAACGATAATAATATTAGAATGTCCAATAAACTAAGTTCGACATCCGAGTCATAAGCTATGAGTCTAATTGTTTCATTTTCTGTGTCATTAGATGGCAGGAATGCGAAATACCCATGGTGGTGGTGTGCCCCCTCATGACGAGGAGCCTGAGCGGGAGCCCACCAATGGGGAGATGATGCGGATGATGCTTCAGATGATGCAGGTGCAGCAGGACGTGCTCCTGCAAGTCCAGAATACTCCAGTTGTTCGAGCTGCTCGGGCAGTTCCGGAGGCCCCTCGTTTCGAGCCAGGAGCGAAGCAGTTTCGGGAGCTGGGTCCCGCTTATTTTGATGGGTCTGAGGGTCCTCTAGCTGCCGATGAGTGGATTCAGAACATAGAGGATAATTTGAAGATGGCGAAGATCAGCCCAGCTGGATGGGTTGATTTGGCGAAGAGGCAACTCAAGGATAATGCTCGGAACTGGTGGGATGCGGAAGAGAAGATGCTGGTGGAGCCGATAGTTTGGGCTACTTTCAAGTCCATGTTCGATGAGGAGTTCTTCCCGAAGGCTGCCAGGAAGGAGATGCTGCGGCGTTTTATTGATCTGAAGCAAGGGAGCTTGACGGTGGACCAGTACCACCAAGAGTTCACTAGGCTGAGTCGATTCACACCGAAGATGGTGCAAGATGCTAATGAGAGGGCTCAGAGGTTCCTGCAGGGACTTGCTTTGGAGCTTCAGAGTTTCGTGTCTTCCTCTGATCTGGAGTCTTATCAGAAGGTTCTGGTAGCTGCGAGGAGGCAGGAGCTGAACCTGAACCAGAGGAGAGGACATGTTGCTGGAGCTGGGAAGAGGCCTATGGAGCATGCCAGAGCGGTGGTTAGGCCTGGTTTCAAGCCTAATCAGCCGGTGCAGTTCAAGAGGCCAGGTGGGCCTGTTCTGAAGACTTGCAACCATTGCGGCAAGGCAGGCCATGTGAGGGACCAGTGCAGGAGACTTTTGGGGCAGTGCTTGGTCTACGGCGATGCTTCGCATACTTTGAAGGATTGCCCGAGCATTAAGCAGCCGTGGAAGGGAGCTGTTGCAGCTCAGCCGTTGCAGCAGAGAGCACCGGTACATGCTGGTCGCGGAGTAGCTCTCGTGCCGCAGAGGCAGGCTTTTCAGCGGGCCGTGCAGTCGTGGAGGCAGGCTTTTCTGATGACCGCTGTGGAGAGCGAGGCAATGGATGAGGTTATCGCATGTAACCCTCAATCTAGTCGTTTCCTTCCCTAGTTAGTTTTAGTTATTAGATTATGTTTGGTTGCTTGCATATGATTGTTTGCTAGAATAGGATCTGATTGTTAGATTGCTTGTTAGGTGTGATTTTGGTTTGCACATTTCTTGCACGAGTCCTCTTTGACTCTGGTGCATCGATGTGCATTATTTCTCGGAGCTTCGTGGAGAAGCATGCCTTGTCGACGTCCCCTCTTCCCAAGAGTTGGAATATCGTCACAGGAAATGGCGTGATCTCGGTGCATCGTGGTTGCAATTCTTGCACGTTGGTGGTCTGTGGACATGAGCTTTACGCTGATTTCATTGTCCACGACATCATCAACTATGATGCGGTCCTTGGGATGGATTGGCTTGCGAGCTTCTTTGCTACGATCGACTGCCAGAAGAAGGTGGTGTTCGAGATTCCCGGACATCCAGTATTTGAGTTCAGCTGAGGTAGCAGTTCGCTTGGTCCGGTCAGGTTTCGGGCCAGACCGGTGGAGTTTGTGGCTATGCAGATGGAGCAGGAGAGGCCTGCTGTAGTGCGGGACTTCGATGACGTCTTCCCCGAGGAGATGTCTGGGCTGCCACCCGATCGAGCTCTCGAATTTTCGATTGATCTTATTCCGGGAGCGCAGCCGATTTCGAAAGCGCCGTATCATATGGCACCGGCAGAATTGGAGGAATTGCGGAAGCAGCTGGATAGCTTCTTCAGAAGGGTTTCATTCATCCTAGTGTGTCTCCGTGGGGAGCACCGGTCTTGCTGGTGAAGAAGAAGGAAGGTTCGCGTCGTATGTGCGTGGACTATCGGGAGTTGAATGCGGTGACCGTGAAGAATCGATACCCGTTGCCTCGCATCGATGACATTTTTGATCAGCTTGGAGGATCGAGGGTATTCTCGAAGTTGGATTTGAGGAGTAGTTATCATCAGCTGAAGGTGAAGAAGGAAGATGTTCCGAAGACAACGTTCAGGACGAAGTATGGACACTACGAGTTTGTGGTTATGCCCTTCGGTGTAACCAATGCACCCACAGTTTTCATGAACCTGATGAATCTGATCTTCTATGACTTTTTAGATAAGTTTGTCGTTATCTTCATTGACGACATTCTGATCTATTCAAAGTCAGAGGCGGAGCATACCTCGCACTTGAGAACAGTGTTGGAGATTTTGAGGAAGCATCGTTTGTATGCTAAGTTTTCGAAGTGCGAGTTTTGGCTGGACAGAGTCGCTTTTCTCGGGCATGTGGTGTCTGGAGATGGTATTTCAGTGGATCCCGAGAAGATCAAGGCCATCTGAGAGTGGCATGTTACACAGTCAGCATCTGAGATCCGGAGTTTCCTTGGGCTTGCTGGTTACAATCGGCGCTTCATTAAGGACTTTTCCCGTATTGCTGAGCCGATGACCAGATTGACGCGGAAGGATGTACCTTTTGTTTGGTCGGGTGATTGTGAGAATGCCTTTGGTGTTCTGAGGGAGAGATTGACGACTGCCCCTATTCTTCTTGTGCCTGATCGCAGTGGAGGATTTGAGATCTTTTGCGATGCTTCTGGCAAAGGTCTCGGTTGGGTGTTGCATCAGCACGAGCATGTTGTGGCATATGTCTTGCGTCAGCTCAAGACTCATGAGAAGAATACCCGACGCACGACTTGGAGTTGGCCGCAGTCGTGTTTGCGCTCAAGATTTGGAGGCACTTCCTGCTGAGTGAGAAAGTGAAGATCTTCACCGATCACAAAAGTTTGAAGTATATTTTTACTCAGAAGGAGCTCAACATGCGACAGCGTCGATGGTTGGAGCTCATGGCGGATTATAAGATTGATTTACAGTATCACCCTGGCAAGGTGAATGTGGTTCCTGATGCGCTGAGTAGGCTTCCAGCGGTGATGTTGTTGACTTCACAGTGGAGATTGCAGCAGGATTTTTGCGAGTCTGGTGTCGAGATCGTTCTTCCTGGAGAAGCTTCTTCGTTGATGTGTATGCAGATACAGTCAACGATCGTGGATAGAATCAAGGCTGGCCAGGCTGGAGATCCGAAGCTGGTGAAGATTCGGGAGCAGGTGGAAGCCAGTCTGCGGACTGACTTCTTGATTCATGAGGATGGTTCGCTGAGGTTTGGAGCCAGGCTGTGTGTGCCAGCTGGAGATATCAGAGAGGAGTTGTTGGTGGAGGCACATAGTTCGCCGTATTCTGTGCATCCTGGTGGCACCAAGATGTACAAGGATCTTCGTCTGAACTATTGGTGGCATGGTATGAAGAGGAGTGTGGCTCGGAGTGTAGCCAAGTGTCTGGTTTGCCAGCAGGTAAAGGCGGAGCATCAGCGTACGGCAGGGTTTCTACAACCGCTTCTGATCCCGGAGTGGAAATGGCAACACATCACTATGGATTTCGTGACTGGACTACCTCGGAGTCCGAAGCAGAATGACGCGATTTGGGTGATCGTAGATCGATTGACCAAATCCGCGCACTTTATTTCATTCCGAGTAGGACAGTCCACTGAGGCGCTAGCGAGGAGATACATGGAGGTAAATTCTTTTACTCTCCGTTTCTATTTCCTTTTCCTAGTTTAAATAGTGATGTAACGTGAATCATGCAGGAGATCGTACGACTTCACGGAGTCCCTGTGAGTATCGTGTCGGACAGAGACACGAGGTTCACATCTCAGTTCTGGTAGAGTTTGCAGAAGAGTTTGGGTACGCGTCTGAGTTTCAGCACGGCGTACCATCCGCAGACAGATGGCCAGTCCGAGAGGACGATTCAGATCTTGGAGGACATGCTGAGGGCGTGCATGTTGGATTTCAAGGGTCATGGGAGGACCATCTACATCTGGTGGAGTTCTCTTACAACAACAGCTTCCAGGCGAGTATTGGCATGGCACCTTTCGCCGCGTTGTATGGGAGGAAATGTCGATCGCCATTGAGTTGGGATGATATTGGTGATCGGGAGCTGTTGGGGCCTGAGATGATTGTGGAGGCCGTGGATGTTGTCAGGAACATTCGGGAGAGGTTGAGGATTGCTCAGGACCGTTTTAAGCATTGGGCGGATGCTAAACGCCGTCCCTTGGAGTTTCAGCCTGGCGACCATGTGTTTCTGAAGATTTCCCTGAATCGTGGAGTGATTCGCTTTGGGAAGCGAGGGAAGTTGAGCCCGCGATACATTGGACCGTTTGACATTCTGGAGAGAGTTGGCGAGGTAGCCTACCGCTTAGCCTTGCCGCCATCTTTGGAAGGAGTTCACAATGTTTTCCATGTGTCGTAGCTTCGTCGATACATCAGCGATCCATCTCATGCTGTGGATTTCTCGGAGATCACCATTCGCCCTGATATGATGTATGACCAGCAGCCAGTGCAGATTCTGGACAGGCGTCAGAAGTCACTTCGGAACAAGACAGTCGCTCTTGTGAGGGTGATGTGGTGGCACGGCTCGCCAGGAGAGTCTACTTGGGAGAGAGATGATGAGATGAGAGAGCGCTACCCACTTTTGTTCCCGGACACGTGAGTGTTGGGAAATTCCGGGGACGGAATTTTTTCTTAAGTTGGGGAGGATGTAACGACTGGTTTTCATGTTTTTGGATTATCTATATTATATATATTTTGGTGGATTTTCTCCTTATGTGTGGTTTTTCATCTCTGTAGCTTTCGTTTTCGTTCGTTTCGTTGTGATTTTCTAGCTTCTTCCTTAGATCGTTAAGTTTGGAGTAAGTCATTCGTGATGAGCTTCATATCGCTCATATCTTAGAGATAGGTTGATCTTAGAAGCCGTAGGAATCTTCCCGGAAACTTTGCGCTTCGATTCGAGACTTTTTGTGCACTTTAGTTGGTTCAAGAAGGGGGACCAACCGACTTGATTCCAATCTAGTCGGTCAGGAAGTCTTCTCAAACCGACTAGTTCATTAAATCAAAAAATTCAGAAGTTACTGTTTACTCTTAGTCGGTCTAAGAACAACCAACGACCGACTAGATGTGAAACTAGTCGGTCAGAACTTGCTCTCAGACCGACTAGTTCCTTTGATAAATTTCACCTAAGTTACTATTTATCGTTAGTCGGTCTAAGAACATCTTTCGATCGACTAGGTTGCAAACTAGTCGGTCAGCCATTGTTGTTTAACCGACTAGTTCTTTGACCATTTTGACGACCTGAGTTACTGTTTGCTTTTAGTCGGTCACAGTTGGTCTACCGACCGACTAGTTTTTAAACTAGTCGGTCAACAACCCTTCCTTGACCGACTAATCGACCCCGAAACCCTAGGTTTCGGGCAGCCGCCGCAACTTTTCCTATTTAAACCCCCAATCGTTTTCTTTTCTTTCTTTCTCTTCTCTTGGCCATTTCCTTTCCCCCTTGACCTCTGATCTTCCCCAACCTTCCCCTAGCTCTTCTCCTTCATCCCCGGAGCCCCTCGCACCCTCATTAGGCCGGCCACCATGCTTTAGGCCGTCAGAAACCCCCAAATCCCGATTTCTCCAGATTTTCTCGCCATTTCCAGATCTGAACCATAGTTCTCCGGATAGTTCTTCCGTTGTCGTGCTTGCTCGGCATCGTTCTTTCGCTACGATACGGGTAGTAAATCGATCCTTTAATATTCTCATAACCCACTTTGTGATTTTTGTTAAACCCTAGTTCTGATATTGTTTTGCCATGGCAGCGATCCCATCTCCGTAGTTTAACATTTTGTGACGTGCCTCGTTGATCGTCATCCTTGGTATCAGGCAAGTGAAACTTGCCACTTAGGGTTTTAGGCCATGTCCTTAGGCCATTTACTTGTTTTAGCGTAAAAGAGACTATGCAGTGAAAGGATAGCTGCCTAGACGCCCTTTGATCTAGCTTGACAACGAAGCAGATCCGTCACCTTCATCATGCTTGCATGTCATGTTTAATTTCAATTAACGGTACACGAATATCTGTTCATGTCATCGCATACATTGATTGTCCATCGTGATTGTGTAGCACACGCTACTCTAAAATGTAAGCTGCGGCGAGTAGGATCTTGACTCCTACACAGTGATCAGGCTAGGTGCACCCCTATGCCAAATACACTTCCTGGCTCGTGATCCAGAAGCGAGCATAGTGTGTTGCTAATCCCAACGCTCGATACACGTGGAGGGGTAGGGTTAAACGGTCGCTTGAGCGTATAAGTGAGCCCGTACAACCACTTTAGCCAAAAGACGGAAACTCTGAGCACGAAGTGAAAATAGTGATAAGTGATTCGTGATTAGTGATTTGGTAGCTTTTGCTACATCGTGTGTGCTTGTCTTTTCTTTTAATTGTTGCAACATACTCAACTGCCATGTCATTGCATCTCATTATAACTGTTAGGTTGTTAGTTTACTTTCAGTTTCCTTGCCCAAGTCTTTTAGACTTGCTGACATGTGCCCCTTTCTCTTTTGGGTGTCACATGTTAGATCCTGAGCCAGAGTTCGTTGTGGAGGACGAGGTGTTTGCGGACGCTGAGCCTGAGCCTGTGTTTGATGAGGACTTCGTGGACATGGGAGATCAGTCGTAGAGACTATTTGTGTTGTTGTTTAGACTGCTTTAGTTGTCGGTGCGTAGCACCAATACCTTGTTCCGTGTTGGCTTTTGTTGGACATGTTTTGGGCCTAGACCTTTTTCTTTTAGCCTGGTGGCTTTTCTGGATGTGGAACTTAATTTTAATGTTTGGACATTTCTGAGATTTGAGATTTTATTTCTGTCTCTCTTGTGTTATTATCTTTGTTCTGTTCGTGGTTACAGGGACTTGCATATGATATAGTAACGCTTATCAGGCTGCAGCTTCACAGCTCCACGCCTGAGCGGACCTTCTCACGTCTCGACTCCATTTTAGGGAAGCGGGGCGTGACACTATTACTTGCCAACCATGTTGGACGATATGACCAAAATGTCAAGCGGTGCGAGGAGTGCCAAAGATTCTACAAGCATACCACTGCCCTGTCGACGGACATGATTCCGATCATTAGCCCGGTCCCGTTCACCAAATGGGGCCTCAACATCCTCAGACCATTCATGCATGTGTCAGGAGGAAGAAAGTACCTCGTCATGCCATTGACTACTTCATCAAATGGATCAAGGCAGAGCCACTAGCGTGCATCACTTGAAGGATATAAAGAACTTCGTCTGGAAGTCCATTATATGACACTTTGGGATACCCCACTCTATAATGACGGACAACGAGAAGTAGTTCGACTGTTCGGACTTCAGAAGCTTCTACTCCGACTGGGGTGTCAACCTCTGCTTTGCCTCTGTGACGCATCTACAAAGCAATGGTATGGCAGAAGCGGTGAACAAATGCATACTCGGGCCCCTGAAGAAGAAGGTTGGCAACACCCACGGATCCTCGCCCGCCGAGAAAAGCTCGTCGTAAAGTGGGAAGGCCCCTACAAAATAACCGACATTGAAGGGCCGACGACCTACATATTAGCAACATTGGAGGGCGAGGAGTTAGCTCACCCATGGAATGTCGAGTACTTCCTCAAATATTATCAATAAATTGTGGCCAAAATTATTTTTGTATTGTCTCAATTTGAATTAAAGCTCCTCCCCAAAATCAGAACACCTCAACGTAGGTTGGCTTGATCGTTGGGAGCAGCTATCTCGCCTCCGATAGGTCGCCGAAGGACCTGGGAAAGGCTTCCAAGCTACGCCCATACCCTTCCAAAGATCCGAGGTAGGCTTCCGAGCCGCGCCCCTGATAGGTCGCTGAAGGAACTGGGGCAGGCTTTCGAGATGTGTCCCTACCCTTCCAAATATCTGGGGCAGGCTTTCGAGCCGCGCCCCTAATAGGTCGCCGAAGGACCTGGGGCAGGCTTCCGAGCCGCGCTCCCACCCTTCCAAATATCTGGGGTAGGCTTCTGAGCTGCACCCCTGATAGGTCATCGAAGGACCTTGGGCAGGCTTTTGAGCTGCCTCCAACCCTTCTTCCAAAGATCCAGTGCAGGCGTTCGAGCCGTGCCCCCGATAAGTCGCCAACGAACATGCGGCAGGCTTTTGAGCTGTGCCCCTACCCTTCCAAGGATCTGGGGTAGGTTTCTAAGCCATGCCCCCGATAGGTCGTCGAAGGACCTAGGGCAGGCTTCTAAGCTGTGTCCCTGCCCTTCAAAAGATCTGGGGAAGGCTTCTGAGCCGCGCCCCTGATAGGTCACCAAAGGACCTGGGGCAGGCTTCCGAGCTGTACCATACCCTTCTAAAGATCTGGGGTAGGCTTCCGAGCTGTGCCCTACCCTTCTAAAGATCTGGGGTAGGCTTTCGATAGGTCGTTGAAGGACCTGGGGCAGGCTTCTGAACTGTGCCCGTATCCTTCCAAAGATCCGGGGTAGGCTTCCGAGCCACGCCTCGATAGGTTGCCGAAAGACCTGGGGTAGGCTTCCGAGCTGCACCCCTACCCTTCCAAAGATCAGGGGCAGGCTTCGAAGCCGCGCCCTCGATAGGTCACCGAAGGACCTGAGGCAGGCTTTCGAGGTGTGCCCCCACCCTTCCAAAGATCCGGGGTAGGCTTCCGAGCCGCACCCCCGATAGGTCTCCCAGGGCTCTCCAGACTACGCCCACTCCTTGTCGAGGCTCTGTTGTCGTGTGTTGCCCTTGAGGTCAGACCACTACTCAGTCTAGGGATAACCAACGCTCTCCAATAATGGTCATCGCCACCCTAATTGCACGAATAAGATCTCTGCAAAAATTTTCTAGAGTGTCTACTCAACATTCCGTCTTTCCTTGACCAGAAGCTCGTCCACACCGAATGTTGGGGGCATACATAGGGAGGGACCAGGCATCCAACAATAAACGACAAATTTTTCCTTAAAATTGTCACTCTAATTACACATCATTCTTACAAAAAGTCATCCGAACTTAAATCAAAATAAAAAATGACAGGATAAGTTCGAGCACAACACCGGCCCGACATCGATAGCTTACCCTCCCCGACTATGCCTCTGCCTGCCCCTGCTCATCGCTAGCCAAAGTGGAAGCCTCCCCCTTATTGTCAGAGACAGTCGATAACTGGGAAAATTCGATCTCCAAGTTGGGTTAGTGCTTTGACATCCCCTCCTTGAATCTCTTAAAGGCCATCTCCAGGCCCTCCTCAAATCCCTCGGCCCTGGTCTCCGCCAAAGTGGGGACAAACTTCTGGAGCTGGTACCGGCTAACGACCCCCAACTTGATTGCCTCGAGTTCGATCTTCTCCATCTCATCCATATGCCTCTCGAGCTCGGTGATCCTTTTCCGACTGACCTCCCTCTCCCTGGCAAGGGTATTCTCAGCAGCGACCCTTTGGCCTTCTTCGCCATGGGCCTTCTGATTGGCCTCCTCTCTAGTTTTGTCAGCTCAGAGATCATCTCCTTCTGGACCTCATAATAACTTCAGAGAGTCGACATCTTGTCCTCCAGGGCATTTTTCTTCTCCTCAGCCTCCTTCATGGCCTCCAGCTCAGACACCTTTCTCGCAAGGGTGTGCTTCGCCACCGCGTAGTGATGTTGGAGGGACACCAACATCGTGGCCATCTACACAAAAGGAGTAAGGGACGCGAGCGTGCATCTTCTGAAAAAGCGGTATCTTGAGTTAAAAATGCGAGGAACCTGCATGTTGAGCCAAACGGCCATATCGCAGAGCCTCTCCGCATCAACATTCGCCAAAGACTCTCGGTCCTTGGGCAGCACGCTGTTCTCAGCCAGGCAGGCCGCAACCCTGGCCTAGTCAAACACCGATTTGTAGGAACCCACCAGGAAGAGCATAGCAACAATCTCCACCGTTGAAAGTGCGAGGAGCTCGGCCTTCTTCGACTTGAAAACAGCAAGCGCCGCCTCGTAGCTTGGATGGGATGGCTTTCCTAGCCCCGACGGCAGGCATCCATAGGGCCATCGATTAACTGTCGTCGCCCAGCCGGCCTGGGTCGACCCGATCGAAGAACCAGGCACGACCAAGGGCACGACCAAGCTAGTAGGGGCCGCACCAGTCACAGTGACCGACGGGCCCTGGGAAGCCGTAGCCATTGTGACGACCAGCTTCTCCTGGGGTGGGTCGAGGTCGATGGGAGGGCCCGATGCCGCCATGCTCGTCTGGTAAAGAAGAGCAAAAGGTGTGGCATCCACTCTTGTCTTCTTGCTCCTCTCCTCCTCCTCAGTCCGAGTGGTGCTCGACCCATCCTTGCCTTGCTTCTGGCCGACCTTGACCAAGCCCTTGGCAACCTGTTCATTGGTCATCCTCTTCATCTCCTCCCTTGAGAGACTCGTGACCGCACCTACAAAAAACAACAGATCAGGGTAAGCAAATCAGGAGTGGATCACGAAGCTTGGATTACCTTCAAGCCAGATGTGCTTGACTATCTGCTCATCTGTAACCAGGCCATGAAAGTCCTTGATTTCATTGGGGATGTCCTCCAAGATCCTATCGTTCTCTTGGTCGACCGCCCCGAGGATCACTTCATTGTTCACCGAGGGATTCAATGTCTCCTAGTTCGACCTCAAAGCTAGGTCCTCATGCATCAAGACAAAGAAGAACTTCTCTTTCCAACCTTTTATCTAACCTGGTAGATTGAGAACAAGAGGCTGACCCCTCCTTGTGCAAATGTAGTAGTACGCCCCATTATGCTTGGCTTCGAAGAAATACTGAAATAGCTCCAAGGGCAAAGGTCTGGGCATATACCCCAACCTCGTGATCCCTTGGGGATCATACTCGCTTGGAGAACTCCATGAGGCAAACGAAATAGGGTGGCCTGATGTACTTGGAGCGAATGAGAGGGACGAAGGAGGTCGACGTGTGAGCCACTATGGCTAAGATCTCCACTGGGACCTATGCAGAATCTTCGTCGGCCACCGGGGTCCTAGGCCCTTTTCCTTCTTAGGGTCCTTATATGCCGACGATGACGAGGCGATGTCAGGCTCGATGACTGGGTCACCCTCAAAGCGAGGGAACTCCTCCGGCTCCTTCGATTCTTCGGTGCGACTACTCTCCAACTCACCAAAAAACTGCTCAACAATAGAATCAGAAGCAGAAGAAGGGGGTGATGCCTTGGAAAAGGTCAAGGGGATAACTAGAAGAAGAAAAGACGGACGAAACTTGGACGGCAACGGCATGTCGATGGTGGCGACGGCAGTGACGGGAGCTCGTAACATAGAAGAGGGAAAAAATATTCAAAAAGGGTGTAGATAAGTCCCTCTCGATAGCCCCCATCTCTTTTTATACGATGAAGGAGCTAATCTCAGTCGTTTGAGGCATGCCACATGGTGTGATCCGAGCGAGTCTGGTGCCTCGACTTCCCCCTCGGTCAGATCGGCCATGCATCATGCTCAGAGCAAACTGATGCCTCGATTGTCCCCCGTCCCCAAATCGTTAGGATGACCTAAAAGGATTTGGCAGTCGATTCAAATTAATGCCGTCGACCGGCCCTCAACCAATAAGGGTGTGACATGTCATCCGAGCTGAGCCGGGCTTTTCGGTTCGAACTCAAATGATGGGGGCAAGTGTTACGACCTGATGGTCGACCCAGAAAATGAAGGCCTAAATAGTTGAAGCCCAAGCGAATAGCTTACCGGCTAGCCAAAACAAGAGCGAGCCCAAATGAGAAGCTCCCCACTCGCTCAGCCGATCAGGAAGCTTGCCATGTAAATCGAGAGAGAGGCTCGCACAACTAGTCAAGCGGGAAGCTCGCCAACCAAGCATAGAGATCGACCGGCAGGGCGAAGCTTTCTTTGACGACCTAGGTAGGAGGGTCGACCGCAGGAAGCTCGGGACGCCAAGCTCGGGCTCCAAGCTCGACTCTCTCCAAGGGTAACCCCCAGTGACCAGGCAGCCCATAAATATCTCTAACCAAGTGACATTGGACCACCTACGCCTCTAATTAATTCCCAAGGTTAGAGACAAGAACTGATGGCCGCTCGTCGTGTCCCCATTAATGCCTGATTAAGGTGGTGCTAAAATATATCTAACATTCTCACAGACCCATTACATTCCCATTAATACTCTAGCAAAGCGCCAGCTGAACCCCAGCTAATCAGAAGCGACATCTAATTGTACGGCGATCAACTGACTCTACCCACTATAAATACCCCCTCCAGCCATCAACGAGGTGGTTAGTTGGTAGAAATAAAGAACTTTCATTTACACACAAGGCTGGATATTGTCCACATATCTGTGCCTTCCACGCAAGCTCGTCACGTTAGGTCGCTCTACACTAAGATTGGACAGCATGTCCCGCCTCTTTCTAACAAGCTGCTTACTGACTTTACCATCGGAGAGGCCACAGATTGACAGCCAACCTAGCCTTTCTAACGAGCTGCTCGTTGTGGAGGAAGATCGGCCACTCTTTCAAGCGGTCGGTGACCTTTTTGAGCTCTGGACTATTTTTTGACGAGCTGCTCGTTGTGGAGGAAGATCGGCCATCTTATTTTTAGGCTGAAGATGGCGATCTCCCAGTTCTAACAGACATTTTTACAGATTATTCTGACCTCATGGCTATTTTTGTTTTCTTATTTTTTTAATTGAAGAAGGCGATCTCCCAGTTCCAATAGACATTTTTGCAGATTTTTATAAGTTCGGTTCTATTTCTACATTTTATGGAAGATGGATCATTTTATTAAATGATATGATTTTTATAGCCTACATTTCTCTTCTCTTATTTTTTTTCAATTGAAGATGGCGATCAACCGGTTCAAATGCAAATTTTTGTGGATTTTTCTTAGCTTGGCGCTATTTTTCTACGTTTTCTGGAAAATATATATCTTTGTATTAAATATTATGATTTTTTGGCCTAATTTTGTTTTCTAGTTTTTCAGTTGTAGATGGCGATCTCTCAGTTCCAACGAACATTTGTGCAGATTTTATTGAGCTCCGGCCTGTTTTCAACATTTTATCTAATATATGGATCTTTATATTAAACGATATAATTTTTAGCCTAGTTTTGTCTTCTCTTTTTTTAGTTGAAAATGGTAATCTCCCGGTTCCAACGGACAGTTTTGCAAAAATTTTTGAGCTATATGCTAATTTCTAAATTTTCTGGAAAATATTGATCAGCTTATTAAATGATAGGATTTTTGGCCTAATTTTGTCTTCTTTTATTTTTCACTTGAAGGTGGCGATCTCCTGGATCGAACGACATTTTTTGCTGATTTTTCTGAGCTCCGTGCTATTTTCTACATTTAAAGGAAGATATGTATATTTTTATTAAATGATATGATTTTTATAGTCTACATTTTTCTTCCTTTATTTTCAGTTGAAGGTGGCGATCTACAGGTTCCAACAGACAATTTTGCTGATTTTTCTTAGTTTGGGGCAATTTTTCGACATTTTCTGGAAGATGACCTCTTTATTAAATGATATTATTATTTAGCCTAATTTTGTCTTCTCTGTTTTTCAGTTGAAGACGACGATCTCCCAGTTCCAACGTACAATTAAGCGGAATTTTCTGAGCTCCGGGTTATTTTCTATATTTCCTATAAGTTATGAATTTTTTAGTAAATGATATGATTTTTATAGCCTAATTTCTTCTTCTCTTATTTTTCAGGTGAATATGGCCATCTCCCAGTTCAAATGGAAATTTTTGTAGATTTTTCTGAGGTAATGGCTATTTTTCTACATTTTATGGAGTAATTGGATCATTTTATTAAATGATATGATTTTTTGGCCCAATTTTGTCTTCTCTTATTTTTTTAGCTGAAGATGGACATCTCCCGGTTCCAACAGACATTTTTGCCGATTTTTCTGAGCTCGGTCTTATTTTTCTACATTTTATGGAAGATATGTCTCTTTTATTAAATGATATGATTTTTTGGCTTAATTTTGTCCTATCTTATTTTTTAGCTGAAGATGGCGATCTCCTGATTCGAACGGACATTTTTACAGATTTTTCTAAACTCGAGGCTATTTTCTACATTTTCTGGAAGACATGTATCTTTTTATTAAATCAATTGATTTTTTGGCCTAATTTTGTCTTCTCTTATATTTTAGAAGAAAAAAACAATCTCCTAGTTCCAACAGACATTTTTGAGGATTTTTCCGAGCTGCAGTCAATTTTCAACATTTTCTGTAAGATATGAATCTTTATATTAAAATGATATGATTTTTATAGCCTAATTTTGTCTTCTCTTTTTTTCAGTCGAAGATGGAGAACTCCTGGTTCAAACAGATGTTTTTGCGGATTTTACTCAGCTCAGGGCTATTTTTTGAATTTTCTGGAAGAAGTGGATCTTTTTATTAAATGATATGATTTTTGGCATAATTTTGTATTCTCTTATTCAGTTTAAGATGGCGATCTCTCTATTAAAACGAATATTTTTGTAGATTTTACTTAGCTCGGATCTATTTTCTGCTTTTTCAGGAAGATATGGATCTTTTTATTAAATAATATGATTTGGCATCATTTTTATAGCCTAATTTCTTCTTCTCTTATTTTTCAGGTGAATATGGCCATCTCCCAGTTCAAATGGAAATTTTTGTAGATTTTTCTGAGGTAATGGCTATTTTTCTACATTTTATGGAGTAATTGGATCATTTTATTAAATGATATGATTTTTTGGCCCAATTTTGTCTTCTCTTATTTTTTAGCTGAAGATGGACATCTCCCGGTTCCAACAGACATTTTTGCAGATTTTTCTAAGCACGGTCTTATTTTTTTACATTTTATGGAAGATATGTCTCTTTTATTAAATGATATGATTTTTTGGCTTAATTTTGTCCTATCTTATTTTTTAGCTGAAGATGGCGATCTCCTGATTCGAACGGACATTTTTGCAGATTTTTCTAAACTCGAGGCTATTTTCTACATTTTCTGGAAGACATGTATCTTTGTATTAAATCAATTGATTTTTTGGCCTAATTTTGTCTTCTCTTATATTTTAGAAGAAAACAACAATCTCCTAGTTCCAACAGACATTTTTGAGGATTTTTCCGAGCTGCAGTCAATTTTCAACATTTTCTGTAAGATATGAATCTTTATATTAAAATGATATGATTTTTATAGCCTAATTTTGTCTTCTCTTTTTTTCAGTCGAAGATGGAGAACTCCTGGTTCAAACGGATGTTTTTGCGGATTTTACTCAGCTCAAGGCTATTTTTTGAATTTTCTGGAAGAAGAGGATCTTTTTATTAAATGATATGATTTTTGGCATAATTTTGTATTCTCTTATTCAGTTTAAGATGGCGATCTCTCTATTAAAACGAATATTTTTGTAGATTTTACTTAGCTCGAATCTATTTTCTGCTTTTTAAGGAAGATATGGATCTTTTTATTAAATAATATGATTTGGCATCATTTTGTCTTCTATTATTTTTCATTTGAAGATGGCGATCTCCCTGTTCCAATGGACATTTTTGTAGATTTTTCTGAGCTCGAATCTATTTTCTACATTTTCTGAAAGATATGGATCTTTTTATTAAAAGATATCATTTTGGCCTAATTTTTTGTTTTCTCTTATTTTTCAATTGAAGATGGCAATCTCCAGTTCCAACGGACATTTTGTGGAGTTTTATGAGCTCGTGTTATTTTCCACATTTTATGGAAGATATGTAAATTTTTATTAAATGATATGATTTTTATAGCCAACGTTTCTCTTCACTTATTTTTTTAGTTGAAGATGAGCATCTCCGGGTTCAAACGGAAATTTTTGTGGATTTTTTTGATCTTTTGGCTATTTTTCTACATTTTATGGAAGATATGGATCATTTTATTAAATGATATTATTTTTGGCCAAATTTTGTCTTCTCTTTTTATCGCTGAAGATGGCAATCTTCCAGTTCCAACAGATATTTATGCAGATTTTGACCTCGAGGCTATTTTCTACATTTTCTGGAAGATATGGATATTTTTATTAAATCATATGATTTTTTGGCATAATTTTATCTTCTTTTATTTTTCAGATGAAGATAGTTATATCCCGGTTCCAACGTACATTTTTGCGAATTTTTCTGAGCTTCAGGCTATTTTCTACACTTTATGTAAGATCTTCATCTTTATAATGAATGATTTGATATTTAGAGCCTAATTTTGTCTTCTCTGATTTTTCAGTTGAAGATAACATTCTCCCGATTTCAACATACATTTTTGCGAATTTTTTTGACCTCGGGTCTATTTTCTGTATTTTCTGGAAGATATGGTTTTTAAATGATATTTTTGGCCTAATTTTGTCTTCTCTTATATTTCAGTTGAAGCTAGGATCTCCCTGTTCTAATGGATATTTTTTCAGATATATCTGTGCTCGGAGCTATTTTCTACGTTATAGTGAGGATATGGATCTTTTTATTAAATGATATGACTTTTTCGCCTAATTTTGTCTTCTCTTATTTTTAAGTTGAGAATGTCGATCACCAAGTTCCAGCGAACATTTATGCGGTTTTTTCTGAACTCGATATTATTTTTCTACATTTTTTGGAAGTTATGAAACTTTTTATTAAATGAAATTATTTTTGGCCTCATTTTGTTTTCTCTTATTTTCCAGTTCAAAATGGGGATCCTTCGGTTCCACCGAACATTTTTTCGGATTTTTCTGAGCTTCAGGCTATTTTCGATATTTTCTGTAATATATGAACCATTATATTAATTGATATGATTTTTATAGCCAATTTTTGTATTATCATATTTTTCCGTTGAAAATCACGATCTCCCGGGTCCAACAGACATTTTTGCGGATTTTTCAGAGCACGGGGCCATTTTTATACATTTTTGGGAAGTTATGGATCTTTTTATTAAATGATATGATTTTTTGGCCTAATTGTGTCTTCTAATTTTTTCGTTGAAGATGGCGATCTCTCGATCCAACGGATAGTTTTAGGGATTTTTCTGAGCTCCGGGATATTTTCTAAATTTTCTGTAAGGTATGAATCTTTATATAAAATGATATGATTTTTAGCCTAATTTTATCTTCACTTATTTTTCATTTGAAGATATTGATCTCCCGGTTTCAACAGATATTTTTGCGGATTATTCTAAGCACGGAACTATTTTCTTCAATTCAGTGAAGGTATGGATCTTTTTATTGAATGATATGATTTTATAGACTAAGTTTGTCTTCTCTGATTTTTCAGTTGAAGATGGCGACCTTCCGGTTCCAACGGAAATTTTTGCAGATTTTTCTGACATCGGTGCTATTTTCAAAATTCTCTAGAAGATATGGATATTTTTATTAAATGATATAATTTTTTGCCTAATTTTGTTTTCTCTTATTTTTCAGTTGAAGATGTCGATCTTCCGGTTCCAACAGACATTTTGGGAATTTTTCCGAGCTCTGAGCTATTTTCTACATTTTAGGGAAGATATGGATCTTTTATTAAATGATATGATTTTTATGCAAAAAATTTCATCTCTTATTTTTTAAATTGAAGTTGGCGATCTCCCGATTCCAACCGACATTTTTGCGGATATTTCTGAGATCTGTGCTATTTTCTACATCTTTGAAAGTGTATCTTTTTATTAAATGATATGATTTTTGGCCTAATTTGGTCTTATCTTATTTTCAAATTGAAGATGTCGATCTCTTGGTTTCTAACAGACATTTTTGCAGATTATTCTGACCTCTATGCTATTTTCTAAATTTTCTGGAAGATGTGGTTCTTTTATTAAAATATATGATTTTTGGCCTAAGTTTGTCTTCTCTTATTTTTCCAGGTGAAGATGGCTACCTACCAGTTCCAACAGAAATTTTTGCAGACTTTTCTTTGCGTGGACTATTTTCTACATTTTTTGTAAGATATGTATTTTGTTATTAAATGATATGATTTTTTGGCCTAATTTTGTGTTCTCTTTTTTCAGGTGAAGATGGAGATCTCCTGTTTCCAACAGACATTTTTACGGGTTTTTCAGAGCTCCATGCTATTTTCTATATTTTATGGAAGTGGAATCTTTTTTATTAAAGGATATTATTTTTTGGCCTAATTTTATCTTTTCTTTTTTTCAGTTGAAGATGGCAATCTCCCAGTTCCAACAAACATTTTTACGGATTTTTAGAGCTTAATGCTATTTTCTATATTTTATGAAAGATATGAATCTTTTTATTAAAGGATATGATTTTTGGCCTAATTTTGTCTTCTCTTATTTTTTTAGTTGAAGATGGCGATCTCCCGGTTCCAACGAACATTTTTGCGGATTTTTCTGAGTTTCGAGCTATTTTCTACATTTTATGGAACATTTGGCTCTTTTTATTAAATGATATGATTTCTGTAGCCTAAGTTTGTCTTGTCTTATTTTTTAGTTAAAGATGGAAATCTCTCGGTTCCAACGGACATTTTTGCATATTTTTCTGAGCTAGGGGCTATTTTCTATATTTTATGGTAGATATGGATCTTTTTATTGAATGATGTGATTTTTATAGCCTAAGTTTGTTTTCTCTTATTTTTCAGTTTAATATGGCGATCTCCTGTTTCTAACGGACATTTTTGCTGATTTCTCTGACCCCGAGCTTATTTTCTATATTTTCTGAAAGATATGGATCTTTTTATTAAATAACATGATTTTTGGGCCTAATTTTGTCTTCTCTTATTTTTTTTCGTTGAATATGACGATCTCCTGGTTCCAACGGACCTTTTTGCGAATTTTTCTTAGCTCAGGGCAATTTTTTAAATTTTCTATAAGACTTAGATCTTTATATTAAATGATATAATTTTTATAGTCTAATTTTGTCTTCTCTTATTTTTCAGTTAAAGATGGTGATCTTTCGGTTCCAACAGAAATTTTTGCGGATTTTTCTTAGATCTTGGCTATTTTCTACATTTTTAAAAGATATGGATCATTTATTAAATGATATGATTTTTGGGCTTATTTTGTCTTCTCTTATTTTTTTATTGAAGATGGCGATCTCCTGGTTCCAACGGACATTTTTGCGGATTTTTCTGAGCTGGGGGCTATTTTCTATATTTTATGGAAGATATGAATCTTTTTATTAAATGATATGATTTTTATAGCCTAAGTTTGTCTTCTCTTATTTTTTTAGTTGAAAATGTCGATCTCCTGATTCCAACAGAATTTTTTGCAGATTTTTCTGAACTACATGCTATTTTCTACAATTTCTTTAAGATATGAATCTTTATATTAAATGATATGATTTTTATGGCCTAATTTTGTCTTCTTTTGTTTTTTCGTTGAAGATGGCTGACTTGTCTCAAAATGTGTGAGCACTACTCCCAAGTGTAGAAGATTGAACAAGTAAAAATCCTGGTGAGTCCAAGTATCATATCAACGGGACAACTGACCTGCAAAACCACGAACTTCAGTTTATAAAGAGTACTAAAACGATAATAGTGTCGATGGTTTAAAATAATAAAGAGAATCCTACGATAATTACGGTGAATTCGATACTATGGTACTGATATGGAGAGTATGTGTTGGTAGTAATTCCGTTAGGGTATGTGCAATTAATGATTATTAATATCTTTTCTATAACTCAACGTTCGTCCGGCTAAGACACGAGAACGTCGGAAGGTATGGCGATAAAGAGCATAAAATAGTGCGAAAAAGTAATCATGTATATCATCGATTTCCTGAAGAAAATATGCACAAGTGCGCTCTCGGGTCATAATACATCCTCTCAGATCGCATCACGAATAAGTCTTACTCAGATCATATTCGATTCAAGCTTGCCCACATCTCCGTATAACATACCCAAACAAGATATATGTAGAAATCATCGATTTCCTGAAGAAAATATGCACAAGTGCGCTCTCGGGTCATAATACATCCTCTCAGATCGCATCACAAATAAGTCTTACTCAGATCATATTCGATTCAAGCTTGCCCACATCTCCGTATAACATACCCAAACAAGATATATGTAGAAATCAATGAAATACACATTATAACGTGAATATAGGGCGAAAATATATTGAAATCAATGATTACACCACCCTAACTACATCAACACCAACACATATAGAGATTAGCTATGCATGGAGAGAAAATAAACAATATTCATAGACAAATACATGCTCAAAGTCTCAAAATACATGACAAATACTCCAAATACAAGCCAAATACGTGAAATACAAGGCTAAAGATAAGAAAAATATCACCAAATCTCTCCAAATAGACCCTAGATCTCCTTCAGATGATAGCTCCTGATTCTGTCTCCAGGGCCTCCAAATCTCACACCAAAATACGGCTCCTAGAGCCCTAAATACGCAAGAATACCCCCAAAACCCTAAAAATACACATATATATATGAGCATTGCAGGTTTGGGGGCCTTTACGGGTTCGAAACCTGCTTCATTATGTCGTTGTAAATGTGAGCCGTTAGATCTGGGCGGGATTGCCTGTGGACACGCCACGTGGCATGTGGGTCGGATCGTCGCCCGCAAAGCTGCATTTCGTTGCGTTGCTGGCCGTTGGATTTTGATCCAACAGTGGTGATATCTCCACGTCGCCACTCTGCTCTCGACTGTGCGATATCCGAGCAACGGCCCTGATTTCGCCACGTCGCCCGTATAACTTACTCAATTCGAATCCAAATCGAGATGATTCTCGGTCGTTGGATGATGATCTTACGGCTTATAACGTGCTACGCCGCCCGCTTGTTCTGAGACGTCAGATTAGAGCGGGAGCGGGTGGATGTGCACCATATGTCCCCTCATTTGAGCGGGCATATATACGTCGTATTTCATGCGTATTTATGCCGTATTTCTCCATTTAAAATGGTATTCTGCATTCATAAATTCATAGAAATTAGCACAGATATCAGAAAAGTACAAATAAATAGTCGTTGGAATCGTGAGATCGAGATCTTCGTACTAAAAATATAAAAAGGGCAGAAATACTCAGTATATTGCTGTTTTGTGCATAGAATGAGAGTTTGCTTTAATAATTAAGAATATTCTAGATACAATCGTATTTGAGATCGAATATGTATCATATATGCATAAAATAGGTCTAAATGAGGTGTTTAATATGCAATATCCAACCCGAATCACACCCCCAACTAGCGATTTGCTAGTCCTTAGCAAAAAGAGCGATTAGATTGGATGATTAATAAAATTATAAATTCTATCAATCACTTATGGCATGGCTCAATAATATGGTTCCAACATAATATTGACCATCAATATACACAATCCATGAATAAGATCAATCACATGATATTTTCTCTAATTTAATTTGAATAAATAACATGCGAGCATCGTTTTACACAAGCAAAAGTATAACACGTCGTAATATTCTAGTTTTCTTATTTCCAAGGAATTGGCATCTCAAAAAGATCGTTCAAATCATGGGTATTGAAATTGCTTAGTTTATCCACCATTTCTTTTTTTTTCTTTTTTTTTGACGACTTAGAATAATCCATGTAACGAGCTTTCAGTTAATGACTCCTAGGCCAGACGACCTTCGGGCATTAGGCTTAGAAGAACCCCTCGAACTTAATAACTCAAATCATCTAAGTTTTATTTTCTCCCTCTCTTTTTTGGATGTACTCCCCATTCATCCATCTTTCGACGCGAATCTCCAATGCTTCTTGAGGCACAAAGACTCGGCTAATTAATGAACTCAAGGGAACGATGCATTTTTTCCTCTCTTTTTTATTTTTTCATAAGCAACTCAACACCCATTCTTCAAGAATAAACATTAATAACAAAGGCCAAATTCCTCTTTAACTTGAAGACTATTCTAATAAATCATGTATACTTAAGCTTTTGCATCACAATAGCATGCATGAAATAAATTCAAACTATTTCGAGATATTAATCATGGCAATTGAAAGTTTTCATAAATAGCATATTAACGAGTAATTCCATGAAGGAAAAATAATTAATTAAAGCCATAAACAATTTTTAGAACTCAATCAATGCATAATCATATGCATTTGTTGTATGTGAAGGAGTTTTAAATGATGAGAATTAGTGATTTATTCTTTTCTTTTTCTATATTTATAAAAATCCTAAGGTCTCATACACTCCCCCAACTAAAGATGGACATTATCCTCAATGTCGAAGTGGGTACGAGTTTATTCAAAAGCAAACATCCTAAAAAGCATATAAAAAATTTATACTAATGGAAAGAACACACCGTGGTCAAATGGTGGACCACGGATCCTTAATGGTGGAGGAAGTTGTTCTATCTGCTCCTTGCACTCCTCGGTGAGTATTCTTCCTCCACTCGCTTCCTTATGGTCAAGCATCGACACAACCCAGCATATCTCCTCCATGTGCATATGTGTTCCCAGCATGAGATACGTTGTGTCAAATAAAGATGGACGAAATTGATTATCCATGAAGGCTTGCCATAATGGGTCGTCATAAACCATAAAAGTTTTTAAAGCTAATTGACGACCATTTGAATCTAAAAGATTTGGAATTAAAATTTGAGATTCAGAACTAGAGTGTATAGGTTCATAAGAACTTCCCTGAAAAGGATCGCTATTCTTGATTTGATACTCTGCTTCAGGATGAGGTGGAAGTGGCTGCTGAAATACATCTGTGAGGATGTATGGCTCGAGCTCCAATGTAGTCTGTAAGCTCTCTCCCTCGCTCATATCTTCCTCTTCATAGCAGTGATAACCTGTAGCAGTCCATCCAATGTACTCGTACTCCTTAGGTGAGGGAGATGATTCTGAAGGAAGACATGGTTCAGGTTCAATGATTTTACTCTCGTCATCACTTGTCTCCACTCCATCTTCATCATCGTCAAAATAGAAATGCATCGTGTCGCCCATATAGTCCACATGCACCCCTTTACACATCTCCTCATGCTCATCTAAGTAGTACAGATGCTCCATCTCATATGTTTTCTCTTGGTGCTCCATATGATCACATCAGTAATAACTCCAAGGTAACTCCTTGAGCTGTCCTTGGACCTGCTGAGATGTGTCCACGAAAGGAATGATCTGGCCATCATCTTCATATATTAGCGATTGATCCTTAGATGTCATAGTTCTCTCTTGCACTGCAAGGTCCTGCAAGTACCACCATTCATCATATGTCGTATATGAAAAGAATTCTCCATTGTAGCTCATCTGCACGAAATCCCATGTAGGAGGGAGTAATCCTGTGTAGAAAATCTATAGGAGATGATCATCGTGGAAGCTATGGGATGGGTACGCAAGCATTAAATCGTTGAACCTCCTCAAAGCCTGATGGTAGGCCTCCCCATCAGCTTGGATGAAGTTTGCAATCTGTTGCTTCATAGCCTACTGCCTCCGTGCTTGCCACACAAAAGGAGGCAAGAATCTCTGAAGTAAGTCAGCTTGAAAGGATAGCCAAGTAAATAATGAGTCATGAGGTAAAGCATCAAACCAAGATATAACATTGTCTCTTAAAGAATATAGGAAATATTTAATACATAGTCTTTCAATGTGCTCAAGATTTTTCCCATGAAACAATAGGTGGCATATCTTTTCAAACTCTTGCACGTGTAAATATGGATTCTCCTCCTCTGTACCATGGAAGACTGGTAGGATTCGGGTCAAATCAGAAATAAAGTTTAAAAAGTATGCATCACCAACCATATATTTTTTTTAAAAAGAACAAAGATATGAAAATAAAAAGAGAAAATCCTAAGCTAGAAGGTGGAAGGGTCTCACCGAATGTTCCCCTATACGAATTTAAATTGTAGCTTACAAGTACTGTTATTCCTGGCAACGGCACCAAATACTTGACTCGTCTCAAAATGTGTGAGTGCTACTCCCAAGTGTAGGAGATCGAACAAGTAATAATCCTGGTGAGTCCAAGTATCATATCCACGGAACAACTGACCTGCAAAACACGCACTTCAGTTTATAAAGAGTACTAAAACTATAATTAATAACCACCTTTCAGAGATATAAGTAATGGTGTCGATGATTTAAAATAATAAAAGAGAATCCTACGATAATTACGGTGAATTAGATACTAGGGTACTAATATGGAGAGTATGTGTTGGTAGTGATTTCGTTAGGGTATGTGCAATCAATGATTATTAATATCTTTTCTATAACTCAACGTTTTGTCTGGCTAGGGCACGAGATCGTCGGAAGGTATGTCGATAAAGAGCATAAAATAGTGCCAAAAAGTAATCACGTATATCATCGACTTCCTGAATAAAATATGCACAAGTGCCCTCTCGGGTCACGATACATCCTCTCGGATAGCATCATGAATAATTCTTACTCAGATCATATTCGATTCAAGCTTGCCCACGTCTCCGTATAACATATCCAAACAAGATATAAGTAGAAATCAATGAAATACACAATATAACGTGAATATAGGGTGAAAAGATATTGAAATCAATGATTACGACACCCTAACTATATCAACACCAACACATATAGAGATTAGCCACACATGGAGAGAAAATAAACAATATTCATAGACAAATACATGCTCAAAGTCTCAAAATACGTGACAAATACTCCAAATACAAGCCAAATACGTTAAATACAAGGCCAAAGATAGGAAAATATCACCAAATCTCTCCAAATAGACCCTAGATCTCCTTCAGATGATAGTTCCTGCCTCTGTCTCCAGGGCCTCCAAATCTTACGCCAAAATATGGCTCCTAGAGCCCCAAATACGCAAGAATACCCCCAAAACCCTAAAAATATGTATATATAGGAGCATTGCAGGTTTGGGGGCCTTAGAGGGTTTGAAACCCGCTTCATAATGTCGGTGCAAATGTGAGCCATTAGATCTGGGCAGGATTGCCTGTGGAAGCGCCACGTGGCATGTGGGTCGGATTGTCGCCCGCAAAGCTGCGTTTCGTTGCGTTGCTGGTCGTTGGATTTTGATCCAACGGTGGTGATATCACCGTGTCGCTGCTCTGCTCTCGACCGTGCGATGTTCGAGCAACGACCCTAATTCCACCATGTCGCCTGTATAACTTACTCAATTTGAATCCAAATTGGGATGATTCTCGGTCGTTGGATGATGATCTTGCACTTATAGCGTGACGCGTCACCCGCTTGCTGTGAGACGTCAGATTAGAGCGGGAGCAGATGGATGTGCGCCACGTGTCCCCTCATTTGAGCGGGCGTATATACGCCGTATGTCATGCATATCTCTGTCGTAGTTCTCCATCTAAAATGGTATTCTGCATTCAAAAATACATAGAAATTAGCACATATCTCAGAAAAATACAAATAAATAGTCGTTTGAATCGTGAGATCGAGATCTTCATACTAAAAATATAAAAAGGGCAAAAATACTCAGTATATTACTGTTTTGTGCATAGAATGAGAGTTTGCTCTAATAATTAAGAATATTCTAAATACGATCATATTAAAGATCAAATATGTATCATATATGCACAAAATGGGTCTAAATGAGGTGTTTAATATGCAATATTCAACCTGAATCAATGGCAAAACTCCCAGTTCCAACAGATATTTTTGCAGATTTATATTAGCTACGGGCTATTTTCAACATTTTCTGTTAGATATGAATATTTATGTTAAATGATATGATTTTTATAGCCTAATTTTTCTTCTCTTGTTTTTCAGTTGAAGATGGTGATATCCTAGTACCAACGGACGTTTTTGCGTATTTTTTTTTATATCTTGGCTATGTTCTACATTTTCTTAAAGATGTGGATCATTTTATTAATAATATGATTTTTGGCCTAATTTTGTGTTCTCTTTTTTGTTAAAGATAGCGATCTCCCGGTTCCAACGGACATTTTTGCAGATTTTTCTGAGCACGGATCTATTCTCTACATTTTACTGAAGATATGAATCTTTTTATTAAATGATATAATTTTTGTAGCGTAATTTTGTCTTCGCTTATTTTTCAGTTAAGTATGGTGATCTGCCAGTTCCAACAGATATTTTTTTTGCGGATTTTTCTGAACTCAGGGTGATTCTTCTACATATTCAGGAAGATGTGGATCTTTTTATTAAATGATACGATTTTTGGCCTAATTTTGTCTTCATTTATTTTTTATTTGAAGATGGTGATCTCCTGGGTTTAACATACATTTTACGGATTTTTCTGAGCTCGGGGCTGTTTTCTACATTTTCTTTATGATATGAATCTTTTTATTAAATGATATGATTTTTATAGCACAAGTTTGTCTTCCCTTATTTTTAAGTTGAAGATGGCGATCTCCCCGCTCTAAAGGATATTTTTGTAGATTCATATCATCTCAAGATATTTTCTACATTTTTTGAAAGATATGTTTCTTTTTATTAAATGATATATTATTTTTGGCCTTATTTTGTCTTCTCTTATTTTTTTTAGATGAAGATGTCGATCTCCATGTTCCAACGGACATTTTTGCAGATTTTTCTGATCTACCGGCTATTTTCTATATTTTCTGTAAGATATGTATCTTTATATTAAATGATATGATTTTTATAGCCTAATATTGTCTTCCCTTATTTTAAAGTTGAAGATGGCGATCTCCTGGTTACAACAGACATTTTTCTGATTTTTCTGAGCTCAATGTTATTTTCTTCATTTTATTGAATATATGGATATTTTTATCAAAAGATATGCTTTTTGTATTCTAATTTTGTCTTCTCTTATTTTTCAATTGAAGATGGCGATCTTTCGATTCTAACTGACATTTTTGCATATTTTTCTGAGCTCGGTGCTATTTTTCTACATTTTCTCGAAGATATGGATCTTTTATTAAATGATATGATTTATGGCCTAATTTTGTCTTCTCTTATTTTTTTCGTTGAAGATGGTGATCTCCCGGTTTCAACGGACATTTTTGCGAGATTTTTCCGAGCTCTGTGATTTTTTTCTACATTTTCTGTAAGATATAAATCTTTATATTAAATCTTATGATTTTTATAGCTTAATTTTCTCTTCTTTTATTTTTCAGTTGAAGATTCAACAGATAAAAAAGAAGACAATCGGAACCGGAAAATCGCCATCCTCATCTTTAAAAATGTTCGCGGTATCTATGATATCACCATCTTCAACTAATAAGATTTTTATATATCATTTTCTGAGCTTGGTGCCATTTTCTACATTTTATGAAAGATATGAATCTTTTAATTAAATGATATGATTTTTATAGCCAAAATTTGTCATTTCTTATTTTTCCAGTTGAAGATGTCGATCTTTTTATTAAATGATATTATTTTTGGCCTAAATTTGTCTTCTCTTATATTCTAGTTGAAGATGGCAATCTACTGGTCCCAAAGGACAATTTTGCGGATTTTTTGAGCTCTCGACTATTTTCTAAATTTTCTGGAAGATATAGATTTTTATATTAAAGATATGATTTTTACAGCCTAATTTTGTCTACTCATATTTTTCAGTTGAAGATGGCGATTTCCCGGGTACCAACGGATATTTTTGCGGCTTTTCTGAGATCGGGGATATTTTCCTACATTTGGGAAGTTATAGTTATTTTTATTAAATAATATGATTTTAGGCCGAATTTTGTCTTCTCTTATTTTTTTCGTTGAAGATGGCATTTGCCCGGTTCCTAAGGACATGTTTGCGGATTTTTCTGAGCTTCGGGGTATTTTCTAAATTAACTGTAAGATATGAATCTTTATATTAATGATATGATTTTTATAGCCTAATTTTGTCTCTCTGATTTTTCAGTTGAACATGTCAATCTCCCAGTTCCACCAGCCATTTTTGCGGATTTTTCTAAACTTGGAACTATTTTCTACAGTTTATTGAAGATATGAATCTTTTTATTAAATGATATGATTTTTACAGATTAAGTTTGTCTTCCCTTATTTTTTCCGTTAAAGATGGCGATCTCCCGGTTCCAACGAAAATTTATGCAGAAATTTCCGAGCTCCGGGTTATTTCTACATTTTCTGTAAGATATGGATATTTATATTAAATGATATGATTTTTATGACCTAATTTTGTCTTCTCTTATTTTTCAGATGAAGATGGCGATCTCCTGGTTCCAACGGACATTTTTGCGGATTTTTCTGAGCTCTGTGCTATTTTCTTCATTTCCTTAAGATATGGATCTTTAATATTTATATTAAATGATATGTTTTAATGGCCTAATTTTGACTGCACTTATTTTTCAGTTGAATAAGGTGATCTCCGGTTTCAAACGGAAATTTTTGCTTATTTTCGGAGCTCGGTGCTATTTTCTATGTTTTCTAGAAGATAATGATCTTTATATTGATTGATATGATTTTTGTTGCCTAATTTTGTCTTCTCTTTTTTACAGTTGTTGATGGCGTTCCTTTATTAAATGATATGATTTTTTGGCCTTATTTTGTTTTCTCTTATATTTCGGTTGAAGATGGTGATCACCCGGCTCCAACAGACATTTTTGCGGATTTTTCTGAGCTCTGGTCTATTTTTCATATTTTCTAGAAGATATGAAAAATTTTATTAAATGATTTCAGAGGAGACAAAATTAGGCCAAAAAATGTCCGTTGAGACCGGGGAAATCGCCATCTTAAACTGAAATATAATAGAAGACAAAATTCGAAACTGGGAAGTCGCCATCTTCATCTATAAAAATGTCGGTTGCATCTTTAACTGATAAGATTTTTATATATCATTTTCTGAGCTTGGTGTTATTTTCTACATTTTATGAAAGATATGGATCTTTTTATTAATTGATATGATTTTTATTGCCTAAAATTTTCTTCTCTTATTTCCAATTGAAGATGGCAATCTTTTTATAAATGATATGATTTTTGGCCTAATTTTATCTTCTCTTATATTCCAGTTGCAGATGACGAGCTCCCGGTTTCAACGGATATTTTTGCAGATTTTTTTGAGCTCCGGGCTATTTTCCACTTTTTGGAAGATATGTATCATTTTATTAAATGACATGATATTTTGGCCTAATTTTGTTTTCTCTTATTTTTAAGTTGAATATGTGAATCTCCCGATTCCAACGGACATTTTTGCGGATTTTTCTGAACTCGGGGCTATTTTGTACACTTTTTGGAAGATAAGAATCTTTATATTAAATGATGTGATTTTTATATCTTAATTTTTCATTCTCTTATTTTTCAGTTGCAGATGGCGATCTCCCAGTTCCAAAAGACATTTTTGCAGATTTTTCTTAGCTCCAGGCTATTTTCTACATTTTATTAAATATATGGATCTCTTTATTAAATGACAAGATTTTTGTATCCTAAATTTTATTCTGATATTTTTAGTTGAATATGGCGATCTCCCAGTTCCAACGGACATTTTTGCAGATTTTTCTTAGCTTTGGGCTTTTTTCTACATTTTCTGGAAGATATGAATCTTTTAATAAATGATATGATTTTTTGGCCTAATTTTGTCTTCTCTTTTTTCAATTGAATATTGCGATATCTTAGTTCCAACAAACATTGTGCGAATTTTTCTTAGCTCAGTGCTATTTTTTACATTTTATGGCAGATATGTATATTTTTATTAAATGATATGATATTTGGTCTAATTTTGTCTTCTTTTATTTTTCAGTTGAAGATGGCGATCTCCCG
>JAULAV010009224.1:0-51578 GCA_030789695.1 Scilla litardierei
CAGAAAAATCCGTAGAAATGTCTGTTGTAACTGGGAGATCACCATCTCTAACTGAATTATAAGAGAAGACAAAATAAGGCTAAAAATCAAATCATTTAATAAAAAGATCACCAACATCAACCAAAAAATAAGAGAAGGTTAGGCAACAAAAATCATTTCAATTATTATAAAGATCCTTATCTTCAAGAAAATATAGAAAATAGCCCTGAGCTCAAAACAAATTTGCAAAAAATGTTCGTCGGGAGATCGTCATCTTCAACTAAAAAATAAGAGAAGGCAAAATTTGGCTAAAAAATGATATCATTTAATCTAAAGATCCATATTTTATAGAAAATGTAGAAAATAACCCAGAGCTAATAAAAATCTGCAAAATGTCCGTTGGAACCAGGAGATCGCCATCTTCATCTCAAAAGTAAGAGAAGACAAAATTAGGCCAAAAAGCATATCATTTAACAAAGCGATCCCAATCTTCCAGAAAATGTAGAAAATAGCCTCGAGCTCAGATAATCCGCGAAAATGTCCGTTGGAACAGAGAGATCGATATCCTCAATTGAAAAATACAAGAAGACGAAATTAGGCAACAAATTATATCTTTTAACTAAAAGATGCATATCTTCCAGAAAATACAGAAAATAGCTCAAAACTAAGTAAAATTTGGAAAAATGTCTGTTTGAACCGGGAGATCACCATCTTCAACTGAAAAATAAGAGAAGATAAAATAAGGCTAGAAAAATTCTATCTTTTAATTTAAAGATACATATCTTACAGAAAAATTAGAAAATAGCCAGTAGCTAAGAACAAATCGCAAAAATGTCTGTTGGAACCGGGAGATCACCATCTTAATCTAAAAAATAAGAGAAGACAAAATTAGGCATAAAACCAGAAAAGATCCATATATTCAGAAAATGTAGAAAATAGCCTCTACGTCAAAAAAATCCACAAAAATATCTGTAAGAACCGAGCGAATGCCATCTTCAACGGAAAAATAAGAGAAGACTAAATTAGGCCAAAAGAACATATCATTTAAGCAAATGATCCATATCTTCCATAAAATGTAGAAAAATTGTTCTGAACTTAAAAAATCTGCAAAAATGTCAGTTGGAACCCGGAGATCGCCATCTTCATCTGAAAAATAAGAGAAGACAAAATTAGGCCAAAAAATCATTTCATTTAATAAAAAGATCCATAACGTCTCGAAATATAGAAAAATAGCCCCGAGCTCAAAAAATCTGCAAAAATGCTACTTGGAACCAATAGATCGCCATCTTCAACTAAAATATAAGAGATAACAAAATTAGGTTATAAACATCATATCATTTAATATAGAGAGTCATATTATACAAAAATATAGAAAATAACACGTAGCTCAAAATAAATCCGCACAAATGTCCATTGGAACAAGGAGATTGCCATCTTCAAAGTAAAAAAAGAGAAGACAAAGTTAAGCCAAAAAATCATATTACTTCATAAAAAGACACATATCTTCAAGAAAATGTAGAAAAATAGTCTCAAACTAAGAAAAATCTGAAAAAATGTCCGTTGGAACCTGGAGATTGACAACTTCAACTGAAGAAATAAGAGAAGACAAATGTAGGCTACAAAATATTATTTTTAATAAAAAGTTCTATATCTTCCATAAAATATAGAAAATAGCACCTAGCTCAAAAAATACGTAAAAATGTTCGTTGGAACCAGAAAATCGCCATCTTTAATTTTAAAAAATAAGAGAAGACAAACTTAGACTATAAAAACCATATCATTTAATAAAAAAGATACATACCGTTTCGGAAAAGTAGAAAATAGCACTGAGCTCCGAAAAATTAGCAAAAAAGTTTGTTGAAACCGGGAGATCACCATCTTCAATTGAAAAAATAATAGAAGAAAAAATTAGGTCAAAAAATCATATCATTTAATTAATAGATCCATAACTTTCCGAAAATATAGAAAAATAGCTCCGAGCTCATAAAAATCGGTAAATTGTCCTTTAGAGCCGGGGATCGCAATCTTCAACTGAATAATAAGAGGAGACAAAATTTGGATATAAAAATCATATCATTTAATATAAAGATTCATATCAAAAAGAAAATGCAGAAAATGGCTCGGCACATAGAAAAATTTGAAAAATGTCCGTTGGAACCGGGAAAGTGCAAACATCAACTGGAAAATAAGAGAAGACAAAATTAGGCCAAAAAAATCATTTCATTTAATAAAAAGATACATATCTGCCATAAAATGTAGAAAATAGCACCGAGCCCGGAAAAATACACACAAATGTCCGTTGGAACCGTGAGATCTTCATCTTCAACTGAAAAAAGAGAAGGCAAAATTAGGCCAAAAAACATATATCATTAATTAATAAAAAGATTCATATCTTCCTAAAAATGTAGAAAAATAGCCAAAAGCTAAGAAAAATCGGCAAAAATGTCTGTTGGAACCTGGAGATCACCATTTTCAACTGAAAAATAAGAGAAGGCAAAATTAGGATACAAAAGTCTTGTCATTTAATAAAGAGATCCACATCTTTAATAAAATGTAGAAAATAGTCTGGAACTCAGAAAGATTCGCAAAAATGTTCATTGGAACTAGAAGATTGCATCTTCAACTGAAAAATAAGAGAAGAAAAATTAGGATATTAAAATCATATCATTTAATATAAAGATTCTTATCTTCCAGAAAGTGTAGAAAATAGCCCCGAGCTCATAAAATGTCCGTTGGAGCCGGAGATCGGCATCTTCAACTTGGAAAGTAAGAGAAGAAAAAAATTAGGCCAAAATATCATATCATTTAACAAAATGATACATATTTTCCAAAAATATGGAAATTAGCCCGAAGGGCAAAAAATACGTAAAAATGTCCGTTGGAACAGAGAGATCACCATTTTCAACTGGAATAACAAAATTATGCTTAAAATCATATCATTTAATTAAAAATATCGCCATCTTCAATTGGAAAATAAGAGAAGATAAATTTAGGCTATAAAAATCTTATCAATTAATAAAAAGATATATATCTTTCTTAAAATGTAGAAAATATCACTTAGCTCAGAAAATGATATATAAAAATATTAACAGTTGAAAATGGAGATATCATGGTTACGACAGACATTTATATAGCTGAAGATGGTGATTTTCAGGTTCCGAATTTTCTCTTCTCATATATTTCAGTGGATGGCGATTTCCCAATTTCAACGGCTATTTTTAGCTAATATTGTCTTCTCTGATATCATTTAATAAAACGATCCATATCTTCCAGAATATGTGAAAATAGTCCGAATTTTAGAAAAATCCGCAAAAATGTCCGTTGAACCGAGAGATCGTAATCTTCAACTGAAATATAAGAGAAGACAAAATAAAGCCAAAAATCAAATCATTTAATAAAATGATCGCCATCATCAACCGAAAAATAAAGGAAAACAAAATTAGGCAACAAAAATCATGTCAATAATATAAAGATCCTTATCTTCGAGAAAATGTAGAAAGTAGCCCTGAGCTTAGAAAAATCCGCAAAAATGTTTGTCGGGAGATCGTTATCTTCAACTGAAAAATAAGAGAAGACAAAATTTTGCTATAAAAATCATATCATTTAGTCTAAAGATATGTATCTTACAAAAAATGTAGAATATAACTCAGAGCTAAGAAAAATCCGAAAAATGTCTATTGGAACTGGGAGATCACTATCGTCATCTGAAAAGTAAGAGAAGACAAAATTAGGCCAAAAATCGTATCATTTAATAAAATGATCCATTCTTCCAGAAAATGCAAAAAATAGCCCCGAGCTCAGAAAAATCCGCGAAAATGTTTGTTGGAACAGAGAGATCGATATCCACAATTGAAAAATAAGAGAAGACAAAATTCGGTAAAAAATTATATCTTTTAACTTAAAAGATCAAAATCTTCCAAAAAATAAAGAAAATAGCTCCGAGCTAAGTAAAATCTGCAAAAATATCTGTTTGAACCGGGCGATCACCATCTTCAACTGAAAAATAAGAGAAGGCAAAATTAGGCTAGAAAAATCATATCTTTTAATTTAAAGAGACATATCTCACAAAAAATTTAGAAAATAGCCAGTAGCGAAGAACAAACTGCAAAAATGTCCTTGGAACCGGGAGATCGCCATCTTAATCTAAAAAAATAAGAGAAGACAAAATTAGGCTATAAAACAAAATTATATAATAAAAACATCCATATCTTCCAGAAAATGAGGAAAATAGCATCGACATCAAAAAAATCCGTAAAAATATTCGTAGGAACCGAGCGAATGTCATCTTCAACGGAAAATAAGAGAAGACAAAATTAGGCCAAAATCATATCATTAAATAAAATGATCCATATCTTCCATAAAATGTAAAAATTGCTCCGAACTTAGAAAATTTGCAAAAATGTCAGTTTGAACCCTGAGATCGTCGTCTTCATCTGAAAATATGAGAAGACAAAATTAGGCCGAAAATTCATATCATTTAATAAAAGATCCATAATTTCTCGAAAATATAGAAAAATAGCCCCAAGCTCATATCTACAAAAATGTCACTTGGAACCAGGAGATCACCATCTTTAACTGAAAAATAAGGGTTGAAATTAAGTTATAAAAATCAGATCATTTAATATAGAAATTCATATTATACAAAAAATATAGAAAATAACACGTATCTCAAAACAAATCCGCATAAATGTCCATTGGAACAAGTATATCGCCATCTTCAAAGTAAAAAAAGAAGACAAAATTGGGCCAAAAAATCATAAATTCTTAAAAGATACAAATCTTCAAGAAAATGTAGAAAATAGCCTCAAGCTAAGAAAAATCTTCAAAAATGTCCGTTTGAATCGAGAGTTCGACATCTTCAACTGAAAAAAATAAGAGATGACAAATGTAGGCTATAAAAATCATATTATTTAATAAAAAGTTCTATATCTTCCATAAAATGTAGAAAATAGCACCTAGCTCAAACAATACGCCAAAATGTCCGTTGGAACCCGGAAATCGCCATCTTCAACTAAAGAAATAAGAGAAGACAAACTTAGATTATAATAATCATATCATTTAATAAAAAGATTCACAACATTCCAGAAAAGAAGAAAATAGCCTTGTGCTCAGAAAAATCCGCAAAAATATTCGTTGGAACCGGGAGATTGCCATCTTCAACTGAAAAAATAATAGAAGAAAATATTAGGTCAAAAATCATATCATTTAATACATAGATCCATAACTTCCCGAAACTGTAGAAAAATAGCCCCGAGCTCAGAAAAATCGGTAAAAATGTCCTTTAGAACCGGGGGATCACCATATTCAACTGAATAATAAGAGAAGACAAAATTAGGATATAAAAATCATATCATTTAATATAAAGATTCATATCAAACAGAAAATGCAGAAAATGACTCGGAGTCAGAAAAATCTGAAAAATGTCTGTTGAAAACGGGAAATCGCCATCACCAAATGGAAAATAAGAGAAGACCAAATTAGGTCAAAAATCATTTTATTTAATAAAATGATACATATCTTCTATAAAATGTAGAAAATAGCACGAGCTCAGAAAAATACGCACAAATGTCCATTGGAATCGGGAGATCGCCATCTTCAGCTAAAAAGATAAGAAAAATTAGGCCAAAAAATCATATCATTTATTAAAAATATTCATATCTTCCAGAATATGTTGAAAAAAGTATAAAGCTAAGAAAAATCCGCAAAAATGTCTGTTGGAACTTGGAGATCGCCATCTTCAACCGAAAAATATGTGAAGACAAAATTAGGCTATAAAGGTCTTGTCATTTAATAATGAGATCCATGTCTTTAATAAAATGTAGAAAGTAGCCTGGAGCTCAGAAAAATCCGTAAAAATGTCCACTGGAACTGAAAGATCACCATCTTCAATAAAAAAATCAGAGAAGACCAAATAAGGTCAAAAAATCATATAATTTAATAAAATGATTAATATCAAACAAATCTGCTAAAATTTCTGTTGGAACCGGAAGATCGCCATATTCAACTGAAAAAATAAGATAAGGCAAAATTAGGCCAAAATATCATATCATTTAACAAAATGATACATACCTTCCAATTATGTGGAAAATAGCCCAGAGGTCAGACAAATCCACACAAATGTTCGTTGAAACCGAGAGATCACCATTTTCAACTGGAATATAAGAGAAGACAAAATTAGGCTTAAAATCATATCATTTAATTAAAGATCAACATCTTCAACTGAAAAATAAGAGAAGACAAATTTACACAATAAAAATCATATCATTTAATAAAAATATCCATATCTTAAATAAACTATTGAACATAGTTTTGAATTTAGAAAAATCCGCAAAAATGGCTGTTGGAACATAGAGATCGACATCTTCAACTAAAAAAAAATCAGAGAAGACAAAATTAGTTTACAAAAATCATATCATTTAATATAAAGATTCAAATCATGCAGAAAATTTAGAAAATACCCCAGAGCTTAGTAAAATCCGTAAAAAATGTTAGTTGGAACCGGGCGATCGACATCTTCAATGAAAAATATGAGAATCAAAATTAGGCTTAAAAATCATATCGTTTAATAAAAAGGTCTATAACTTCCCAAAAATGTGGAAAAATAGTCTTGAGCTCAAAAAAGTCACAAAAATATCCTTTGTAACGGGAAATTGACATCTTCAACTGAAAAATAAGAGAAGGTAAAATTATGTTATAAATATCATATCACTTAACTAGTCATAACCTGTGCCCGGGCACAGTTCATTAAAGATTTTTTCCCTACGAAGTCTTTGTAATGCCCTGATAGCTACTGCACAAGTACTGGAGGGGGGGTGAATAGTACTTTAAAATAATCAAGAAGATAATTCCTAATTATCTTACAAACTCAACTGTAACGGCCGGTACCCACTGTTCGTTATACGGCTGTGCGTATAGCAATTTCAGGTACCTGATTGGTTTTGTTGCTTTATGAGTGAGTCGTGTCGTTGAGCCGTTAGGGCCGTAGCGCTTGGTTGCGTCCTTAGCCAAGCCGACCCCCGACGTGTGCCTAACTTAGAATTACGGTCGCCTTTGGACCCCGTATTCTTTATACGCTTTACGTGTACGTAGCCTTGTCCGTGCACGTATTTATTTTAGACTTTGTCTGTATCCAAACCCTATAGTGTGGTATGCCGTTGTGACCCTCTCGAAGAATATTGAATTGTGGAATTAATTTGGAACGTCATTTCACGGGTCGTTCTCCCACGATTGGATTTTGTTTGATGAGACGTCACGTTTTTCACTTTTGTCGCGTGACCTTTTTATTTTTAGTTTCATTTCTCGTCATCGAAATTGTGAACCGTCTTCTTAGTTCCCTTTCTCTCGTCGTCACGATCGCCCTAGTATTTATCTCACAATTTTAGGGCTCAGTTCGACCCACTTTCACTGTTCTTCCCAATTTATTATATTTAACCCTAAGTTTGTAATTTTTCCCCAAGTATTACTTATTATAGTCTTAATCTACCTTGATCCTAGCCCTACTTTACCCTTGGCCGAACCCTCGTCATGCTCACAGCACAACTCTTGCTCTCACACACAACACTTTTAGGAGGATGGCTAAATTGATCATATTGGATGATAACTAGCTAGCTCACCTATATTTAAACCCAAGGCTATGTGCATCAGCTATATTATTAAAGAGGACCTAGACCCCCTCACGTGCTACAACTCACCTACTCTTTTATTATTAATTAAACCCTAGGACTTTTCTCATTCCCTATTACCTCTTGTAGCAGCCTAGGGCTCTTGGAAACCGATGGCCGCCGCCATCATGTGAACGCCCGCCCTCATCTCGCCCGACCTCCGGCAAATTTTCTCCGCCCAGTAGCCATTGATTCCGACCCCGACCCATCCCCGACATTCGCCCGGCATCCCCAAGCCCTCAGGCCACCGTGAACCCCGCCCAACTGCAACCCGAGGCGCCCGCATCCACCGTTTTCGCACGCAGCAGTAACCCACGCCATACCTCTCCGATCTCTGACCTTAACCCATCGTCGACGGCCTCTCACTCCCCTCCGCGACCAAACCGCTGCCTCCATGCCCCCGTCATCCCCAGGCCCCGATCTCCGCCGTCTCCTCGTGCAGCAAGGGCCGCAGCCGCCTGCAGCAGCTGCCGCTGCTGCATCGCCGCAGCAACATTGCCCTGGCGTCCTAGTGACGCCAGCATTGCCCCGCGGCCTCACCACGTGCCCCATGATCCCCACGTCCTTCCTCCGAAGCTTCTCCGGCGCTCAGAATCGCCCCGTGCTCCGCCCAACTTCGACCCGAAGCCCCTGCAGTCGCAAACAAAAGCCCAGCGCCCCTATTCTTCGACTTGAAGCCCCACAGCCGCAAACAAACGCCCAGCTCATCTACCCAACACCGCCCTTCCTCCTCGCAGCAAGCAGTAACTCCAAGCAACCCAACATCGCGGCCTCATCTACTGGATCCGGCATCGATTCTCCCTTGCCCTGTTCGACTCTCACCGGTCTGCATGTGCTAGGAGACGTGTAGTTAGGTTAAGTGTTTATACTTTTGTAGCAACTGGTGTTACGTATTTTAATAACAACAATCAGTTATCACCTGCTAGGTTGATCCCATGTTTATATTATTATAATGAGCTTTAGAGAGTATGACATCGGGTTATAAGTTTTTATATACCTATACCATGGATGATAGAGTATCTATGTACGGACATTTATGTGTTGTAACAGGCCAATATAGCAATAAGTGTTGGTTCAGTAATTTGATCTCTACCTAAAATGTTGTACCTTATAGTATATTAGTGTTATCTTGTAATATATATCAGTAAGTTATATGTGAGTAATAACATGCGATTATTAGCTATATTGGGAATGTATATATATATATGTATATATATATATATGTATACATATATATATGTATACATATGTAGATATGTACATATATACATATGTATATATGTACATATATACATATGTATATATGTACATATATACATATGTATATATGTACATATATACATATGTATATATGTACATATATACATATGTATACATATATATATGTATACATATACATATATATATACATATACATATATATATATATATATATATATATAAACGTGTAATCGATAGATATATCGTTATTTTTAGGAGCTTATAGCCTTGTCCTGATATATCGTAACCTTATGTAGCAGATATCATACATTTTTCTGGAGCCGACGCCGTTACCCTTACACGCTACCAGAATCCAACCCCTGACGTCGCTATCCGACGTCAGAGTAGCTCTCACGTCGTGTTGAGGTAACATCTGCCCGTAGGATCCACCACCTGCCTGTTAATCAACTAAAAATTGGTAACTTCTGATTGTTTGTGATTCACTAATCCAAGATAATGAATACGGGACTGTAGGTTGGTGTGTTGTTTGGTGTTTGGACACGTAGGCAGAACTGGACTCCTTGATCGTGTGACTGGCAACACGTCCCTTTTCAGGCAAGTAAAACTTGCCAATTAGTGCTTTAGGCCATGTCTTAGGCCATTTTCTTGCTTTAGGCGTAAAAGAGACTAGGCGACGAAATGATACTCGCCTAGACGCAATTTTAAGATCTAGCTTGACAACGAAGCTAGATCTGTCACCCTACCATGCCATTCATGCATATCTGCGTGTCACGTTTAATTTTCGTAACTGCATGATTTTTACTTGTACTCTGCCTGTCACGTTTAAATTCCTTACCTGTACGCATTTAAATTACAAACTTGCCATGCCATGTCATCCATGTTTGAGTGTTGCATTCGTTGCACACACTACTATACTTGTACATCCTTGTTCAGGCTAGGCACCTGCGTTGAAGGCAAAACCCTATGCCAAATACACTTCCTGGCTCGTGATCCAGAAGCGGGCTACATGTGTTGGTCAAAAGCCAATGCCCGATACATGTGGAGGGGTAGGGATAAGCGATCACTTGAGCTTAGGAGTTGGCCCGTACAGCCACTCTAGCCAAAAGGCGTAATCTCTGTGCACGACGTGTTTACTTGACTTGTAAAAACCATGTGTTTGTTTAGTAGCTCTGCTACCCATGTCTTGATGTACGTGTGCCTTGTTAAACTTGCTGCCATGTCATACTTGTCGCATTTATTTAATTGTTGCATCCATTCTGTAAAATGCTATGTCATCGCACTTTTTAGAACTGCTAGGTTGCTTTACTTTCCTTTTAGTTTCCTTGCACAAAGTCTTTGTAGACTTTGCTGACATGCGCCCTCGTCCCTTTGGGTGTCGCATGTTAGTTGCTTAGTCAGAGTCCGTTGCTAAGGACGAGGAGTTTGTGGACATTGAGCCTGAGTCCACAGTTGACGTGGAGTACGAGGACACCGGCGACCAGTCGTAGAGTTTTCCTTCGTCGTTACTTTGCTTAGTCTGTTGTTAGGTTGTTGGTGAGTAGCACCTTTCTTTTTGTACGTTGTTTACTTTTGTTGGCCATGCTGGGGCCTTTTTGACTGTTTTCTTTTAGCGTGGTGGATTTTCTGTGATGTTGAAATTTATTATGGACATTCAGAGATTGAAATAATTTTATGTGTCTCTCTTCTTTATTATTATTGTTGTTCTGCTACGCATTGCAATGATCTATACTTGGTTTTCCAGACGCTTTACAGACTGGGGCCTCACAGCTCCAAGTCTGAGCGGACTTCTCACGCCTCGCCTCCATTTTAGGGAAGATGGTCGTGACAGGTTTTATTGGTGGCTCATGCAGGTCACTGCAACTGCGAATTATCGGAACAACGATAATAAAAATAGAATGTCCATTAAATAAATTAAAACATCCAAATCATAAGCCTTGAGTCTAATTTTTAGTAGACGCGTTGCCCGAACATCTGTCTCAGCTTAGTAGGGAATCCATTAGATCAGGACTTTAGAAAGACTTAGTTAGACGTCTATGCTTGCTAGTTAGAGGTCCCTGATTGTTAGCTAAGAGGTCCCTGATTGTTAGCTAGACTCCATACTAGAAATTGATATAGTCGTCTTAGGAGTTACCTTAGTGGTTCTTGCCTAGCTCTGACCATATTAGACTTCTAGAAATTCGTTAGTCGTTCGCTTGGGTTCATCGAGTTCAGGCCCAGCAGAACGTAATTTTAGTTTCACTTAGGACCCTTAACAGTGATCTCTATTATGGTTTAGTTCATTAGAGAGTCTTAATGTTAAGTTTCTCTTGGTCCTCAGTCGACCTGGTAATTAGAACCCTGTTTCCATCATTTTTCCTGATCATTACACTTTCATGTTATCGACCGTAGAACTTCATCGTAGCAATTTCACTAAATTATTTCCCTTCATATTTACGTTTTATTTGATTCACTTCCTTTCTTTCGAATCACGTGAATCCACATGACACCATCGTCGATCGTTGAAACTTCTCCATTACTATCCTGACCATTCGATGAATATTTCCAATGTTATCTATTTTGAATTTCTATTCCGGTTTAAGTTATTTGAAAACATTCAACGTGCATTCAAGACTCCATACATTCTCCGAATTTCGAAATTTTTCGCTGAAATCTTTAAAATTATTATCCTATCATATTTACTAACCTATGCCTTCCACACTCGCGTAAATATCTTAATTTCTTCATATAATGACATTTCGATAATTCAAAATTCCGTTTCCTCCTCTACTATATATAAACTACACAAGTTTAATTCAACAACTTATTTTACAGACTTCTAAATATTTTCCTAGACGAAAGAGAACTCCAACATTTCAAGTATGACTGTTTCATACTTTTAGTGTTTTAACTTATATCATTTACGTCTTATTTCCGGTAGCGTATGAGGGTAATATTACATCTTTCTTCCCCACCTAAACATCCACAATTATATCCCAGTTTCTCTTGATCAATTTATCTCCTTATCCTCGCCCTACCTAAACCCATTCTTTCCGATCTTGTTTCGTTACGTTATCTGATCTTGATTTCCTTCCTCTTGCTTAGTCATCCCACTTGTGCTTACCATTGTTTATGTCACACTAGTTTAGTAGTGGGCCCTTGGTTTGGGATGTAGTTGCAGTGCATGAATATAGGTAGAGTGTGTAGACCTATATGAGTGTCCTACCCTTAGTATATTAAAAATTGACTCTTGTATTATGTATGTATAATCAGTGTTATTCGTGATATATATGCGAAGTTGTATATATGGTGGTGTTAATATATAAGTGCGAATAGCTATACCATTTTAGGGATGTCTGTATAGATATTGGAAATAGTAATGGGGCATAATATACTAGTAGTGTAAGTAGCTTGAAGATACTTGTAGATGCTTGGTATATAATATATTAGTAAGTCGTGTGTATGCTATGTGTAATGATAATATGTGTACTTATAGTTAGTGAGTAGGCATATTATATGACCTATATGTTAGTACGTGTGAGTATGTGCTCGTACGTAGATATGTATTGTGCTTAGACGTAAGTAGTTATGTATTTGCTGCATGAGTATATATGTGAAATATGTGTGGTAGTAGGATTATAATTTTGATTGGTATTGCTTTATTTTACGGGATGTTGGGTGCGAGTATACCCTGAGGTATACACGATTATTGCATATCTTAACTACGTATGGATAAGTAGATGTGTTGGTGTAGATATAAGCACTGTGTTACGTATATAGAGTATTCTGATATGTGCCTTGAGTCTCACTCAAGCTTGAGTGGGTATACTCTAAGTATATTGTTACATATGTCTGTGGTTTGCGTGTAGTACCATGAATATAGCGATGGATGATGAATGTATTGTGATAGAATTGTTTGTGCCTGGTTGTGTTACGCACATGATTGTGGGTCACTATACCAGTATATAATTATATGTGTTGGTCTTGTGGTATAGTTAATTACTAAGGACTTGCCTGTGTGAACGTATGTGTGCTAGCTAAACTAGGTGTGTAGATGTGCTGAGTATACAGTGGTATGATTGGTATATATGAATGAAGAGTTAGCGTGTGTGGGTGTGCACCATGCACGGGTAAGTATGTGCTTAGTTATAGGTATGGGTGACTATGGTATGTGTGGCGTGTCGGAAATATAGATATAGGACCGTAGGTGATGTGAATATATGGTGAAATATTTGCATGCATTTGAAAGACTATATAATTGTGAAATTATATTAGTGGTAAGTGTATCTTAGATATAATAACATGATTTAATATTGAGTGGTGTGGTTACTTGTGTTGATGTGGTTGGTATTGGATGTATACTAGGAGATATAGGGATTAGTGTATCCTTATTATTTTGTTCATGAGTAGTTATCTATATGTAGAGCAATGATTGTATTTGTTAGTGTAAGACTATCCTTATGTGAGTATCTGAACTATTGTTTTGTGCTAGGTAAGTAGTAGTTATATAAGGGATGTATGCATATATATATATATATGATTGAAATGTGTGTATGAATTTGGCTGGCTATGATAGATGTAAGTATGTAATGTGCGTGAATATATACATGTTAGTAGAGTTATTGTTTGACTACCTAGTGCAAATATAAGCACTTGTAATGACTATACCTGGTTGAATTATAGTGTGATGTGATTGGGATAGCTACTAGTCTGGCTAGAGTTATATTTATAGTTAGAAAGTCCGAGGACAGACTTTATTCTAAGGTGGGTAGGATGTAACGGTCGGTACCCACTGTTCGTTATACGGCTGTGCGTATAGCAATTTCGGGTACCTGATTGGTTTTGTTGCTTTGTGAGTGAGTCGTGTCGTTGAGTCGTTAGGGCCGTATCGCTTGGTTGCGTCCTTAGCCAAGCCGACCCCCGACGCGTGCCTAACTTAGAATTACGGTCGCCTTTGGACCCCGTATTCTTTATACGCTTTACGTGTACGTAGCCTTGTCCGTGCACGTATTTATTTTAGACTTTGTTTGTATCCAAACCCTATAGTGTGGTATGCCGTTATGACCCTCTCGAAGAATATTGAATTGTGGAATTAATTTGGAACGTCATTTCACGGGTCGTTCTCCCACGATTGGATTTTGTTTGATGAGACGTCACGTTTTTCACTTTTGTCGCGTGACCTTTTTATTTTTAGTTTTATTTCTCGTCATCGAAATTGTGAACCGTCTTCTTAGTTCCCTTTCTCTCGTCGTCACGATCGCCCTAGTATTTATCTCATAATTTTAGGGCTCCGTTCGACCCACTTTCACTGTTCTTCCCAATTTATTATATTTAACCCTAAGTTTGTAATTTTACCCCAAGTATTACTTATTATAGTCTTAATCTACCTTGATCCTAGCCCTACTTTACCCTTGGCCGAACCCGCGTCATGCTCATATCACAACTCTTGCTCACACACACAACACTTTTAGGAGGATGGCTAAATTGATCATATTGGATGATAACTAGCTAGCTCACCTATATTTAAACCCAAGGCTATGTGCATCAGCTATATTATTAAAGAGGACCTAGACCCCCTCACGTGCTGCAATTCACATACTCTTTTATTATTAATTAAACCCTAGGACTTTTCCCATTCCCTATTACCTCTTGCAGCCGCCTAGGGCTCTTGGAAACTGATGGCCTCCGCCATCATGTGAACGCCCGCCCTCATCTCGCCCGACCTCCGGCAAATTTTCTCCGCCCAGCAGCCATTGATTCTGAGCCCGACCCATCCCCGACATTCGCCCGGCGTCCCTAAGCCTTCAGGCCACCGTGAACCCCGCCCAACTGCAACCCGAGGCGCCCGCATCTGCCGTTTTCGCATGCAGCAGCAACCCGTGCTGTACCTCTCCGATCTCTGACCTTAACCCATCACCGACGACCTGTCACTCCCCTCTGTGACCAAACCACTGCCTCCATGCCCCCGTCGTCCCCAGGCCCCGATCTCCACCGTCTCCTTGTGCAGCAAGGGCCGCAGCCACCTGCAGCAGCTGCCGCTGCTGCATCGTCGCAGCAGCGTTGCCCCGACGTCCCAGCGATGCCAGCGTTGACCCGCGACCTCCCCATGGCACCCCATGATCACCACGACCTTCCTCTGACGCTTCTCTGGCGCTCACAATCGCCCCGTGCTCCGCCCAACTTCGACCCGAAGCCCCTGCAGCCGCAAACAAAAGCCCAGCGCCCCTATTCTTCGACCTGAAGCCCCGCAGCTGCAAACAAACGCCCAGCTCATCCACCCAGCGCCGCCCTTCCTCCTCGCAGCAAGCAGCAACTCCAAGCAACCCAACATCGCGGCCTCATCTCCTGGATCCGGCATCGATTCTCCCTTGCCCTGTTCGACTCTCACCGGTCTGCACGTGCTAGGAGACGTGTAGTTAGGGTAAGTGTTTATACTTTTGTAGCAACTGGTGTTACGTATTTTAATAACAACAATCAGTTATCACCCATGTTTATATTATTATAATGAGCTTTAGAGAGTATGACATCGGGTTATAAGTTTTTATATACCTATACCATGGATGATAGAGTATCTATGTACGGACATTTATGTGTTGTAACAGGCCAATATAGCAATAAGTGTTGGTTCAGTAATTTGATCTCTACCTAAAATGTTGTACCTTATAGTATATTAGTGTTATCTTGTAATATATATCAGTAAGTTATATGTGAGTAATAACATGCGATTATTAGCTATATTGGGAATGTATATATATACGTGTAATCGATAGATATATCGTTATTTTTAGGAGCTTATAGCCTTGTCCTGATATGTCGTAACCTTATGTAGCAGATATCATACATTTTTCATGAGCCGACGTCGTTACCCTTACATGCTACCGGAATCCAACCCCTGACGTCGCTACCCGACGTCAGAGTAGCTCTCGCGTCGTGTTGAGGTAACATCTGCCCGTAGGATCCACCACCTGCCTGTTAATCAACTAAAAATTGGTAACTTCTGATTGTTTGTGATTCACTAATCCAAGATAATGAATACGGGACTGTAGGTTGGTGTGTTGTTTGGTGTTTTGGACACGTAGGTAGAACTGGACTCCTTGATCGTGTGACTGGCAACACGTCCCTTTTCAGGCAAGTGAAACTTGCCAATTAGTGCTTTAGGCCATGTCTTAGGCCATTTTCTTGCTTTAGGCGTACTCGCCTAGACGCAATTTTAAGATCTAGCTTGACAACGAAGCTAGATCTGTCACCCTGCCATGCCATTCATGCATATCTGCCTGTCACGTTTAATTTTCGTAACTGCATGCTTTTTACTTGTACTCTGCCTGTCACGTTTAAATTCCTTACCTGTACGCATTTAAATTACAAACTTGCCATGCCATGTCATCCATATTTGAGTGTTGCATTCGTAGCACACGCTACTATACTTGTACATCCTTGTTCAGGCTAGGCACATGCGTTGCAGGCACAACCCTATGCCAAATACACTTCCTGGCTCGTGATCCAGAAGCGGGCTACATGTGATGGTCAAAAGCCAATGCCCGATACACGTGGAGGGGTAGGGATAAGCGATCACTTGAGCTTAGGAGTTGGCCCGTACAGCCCTCTAGCCAAAAGGCGTAATCTCTGTGCACGACGTGTTTACTTGACTTGTAAAATCCATGTGTTTGTTTAGTAGCTCTGCTACCCATGCCTTGATGTACGTGTGTCTTGTTAAACTTGCTGACATGTCATACTTGTCGCATTTATTTAATTGTTGCATCCATTCTGTAAAATGCCATGTCATCGCACTTTTTAGAACTGCTATGTTTCTTTACTTTCCTTTTAGTTTCCTTGCACAAAGTCTTTGTAGACTTTGCTGACATGCGCCCTCATCCCTTTGGGTGTCGCATGTTAGTTGCTGAGCCAGAGTCTGTTGCTGAGGATGAGGAGTTCGTGGACATTGAGCCTGAGTCCACAGTTGACGTGGAGTACGAGGACACCGGCGACCAGTCGTAGAGTTTTCCTTCGTCGTTACTTTGCTTAGTCTGTTGTTAGGTTGTTGGTGAGTAGCACCTTTCTTTCTGTACGTTGTTTACTTTTGTTGGCCATGCTGGGGCCTTTTTGACTGTTTTCTTTTAGCCTGGTGGCTTTTCTGTGATGTTGAAATTTATTATGGACATTCAGAGATTGAAATAATTTTTCTGTCTCTCTTCTTTATTATTATTATTGTTCTGCTATGCATTGTAAGGACCTATACTTGGTTTTACAGACGCTTTACAGACTAGGGCCTCACAGCTCCAAGTCTGAGCGGACTTCTCACGCCTCGCCTCCATTTTAGGGAAGAGTGTCGTGACATCAACTAACAATGCAGAAATGAAAATATTGACAACAAAGAAAATGCAAACGCAAACAAACGATATAACGGGTTCGGATCCACCCAAGTCTCCCTGACTTGTTCTCGGTGATCCTTCATCCCAAACACCCGGATCCCCTTCGACTACTTGAGTTAGAAACCTCTAACTCAAATTTGCACTATGAAATTCTTGTAGAAAACCTCTACAAGATCAAATCATACACAAATGAAAATGTGACTCCCACAAACCGGGATCACACACAACTCTCACAACCGAGAGTAAGACTTGCAATATCAAATTAAATTAAATAAGAAATGCTTACCAACAAAATCATATGCCTTGAGTAAACTTACGATTTTAGGGCAAGGAGAATTTTGGAGGAGAAGAAGGCACCAAACCCTAGCTCCAAGAAGTTGACCAGCAATGGAAGCCTAGGAAGGAGTTGGTGACCTTGAATCAAGCTCTTAGCTTGAAGGGCTCACAATCAATGAATCTCTCTTTTGAAATTAGAGTGAGGGAGAGATTCTTGTGAGAAATGAAAGCTTGGAAGATGAGAATAAATGCTTCTCTTTGATTCTCTAAAATGCAATTAATATCAGCCTTGAATGCTATGAAACAACAACTCAAGATTTTATAGGATAGAGAAGAGAGAGAGAGAAAATTCGTGCATTTAATGCTCCAACTGATCTATTTCTGAAGCAGTCTAATCGGTCAAAGAAGGATCACTGACCGACTAGTTTCTTAACTAGTCGGTCAGTGATTCAACTTGAACCGACTAACTGGAGAACAGCCAAAAGAGAAAGTTCAGACAATAAAGAACTAGTCGGTCTAAGAAGACTTGCCAACCAACTAGTTTGACAACTAGTCGGTCGGTGAGTGTTCTTTGACCGACTAAGAGTTGAAACTTGATAGGCTGAATTCAAGGAGCACTAGTCAGTCTAAGAACAAATTCCAACCGACTAGTTTCTCAACTAGTCGATCGATGGTTGTTCTTTGACCGACTAATGATAAACAGTAGCTCAGGCTGTGAAACTGAATACATAACTAGTCGGTCTAAGAAGGATTCCAAACCGACTAGTTTGACAACTAGTCGGTCGGTGAACCTTCTTGGACCGACTAACTGTAAACAGTGAATGCGCTGAATTTGAGTAGGATATCTAGTCGGTTCAAGAAAGATTGTCGACCAACTTGATTGCCATCTAGTCGGTTGGTTCTTCTTCTTGAACCAACTAAGATGCACAAGAAGCCGTGAAATGAAGCGCGAAGCTTCGGGAAAGTTTCTATGGGCTTCTAATAAGATCCTAGCTCTAAGATATGATCGTTATGAAGATTAAAACGTAAGACCTACTCCAGGCTTAACATTCTACGAAAAGAATTTAGAAGACTATAAATAAAACTTGACGAACCGTCTTCAAAGGCTTCGATCCGAATCTCTTGACTTCAATAATGCTCCTAGAGCTTCAACAAAGCTTCAGGCACACGATCACACGCTTTGAGAAGTCTTGAGACGTCGCTTTTGATGTTCATAGAATTTTGGCGATGATCTCCATAACTACGCTCACAAAGAGTTAGTTCACGATATTTATGTTTGTTCATCATCAAAACCAAATCCGGGGAATCAATACTCAACATTCTCCCCCTTTTTGGTGATGACAAACCAACATAAATAATAATCAATAATAATGATTCAAATGAAATTTACTTACTCCTCCTGCATTGATGACACGTTAATTCCATATTAAATAATAATCATAAGCATCAAGCAGACGAGGAAAGTATAAAATGTGAATTCAATTATCGAAATTTAGGATCTAAATTCAATTTTATATCGTAACTCCCCCTGAATCTAACATATCAAATTAGATTCTCAGAAAATTGCTTTAAATTATCATTTAGCACATCGTCATTATTAATTCTCTCCCCCTTTGGCATTAGCAAAAAGAGTGGGAGGAGATCAACGACAACAACAATGGCTACAATTAAAAGCACGAGAGTCGTAGAATACAACCACGGTCCAAATGACACCATAGTAAACTACGAAGAAAATCAAAACGTGCCAACGAGACCATAGTCGATAATCGAAAAATAAAATCATCAAAACTCAAATCAATTTCACATATTGAGTTATGGAACATACTCTTCAATATCAACATTCTTGATGAATTAAGTGCATGGAAAACAATTCTATGTTTTCATAGAAATAATTTCTATTTAATCAAGATAGTCGTCGAGCGACGAAGTCAACATCAGAGACAAAAATAATAATAATGTGCACACGGAAGTAAATGTCAACACGATGTGTATATATATATATATATATATATATATATATATATATATATATATATATATATATATATATATATATATATATATAAAACATGGTACAACAAAATGTATACATCCGCCAACATACATAATAACGATCGAAAGATCGGTGCACACATACAACATATGTCTCACAGACATCAAAATGAACATATCATCAAAAAGTGTATCAGCAAAACATCAAAAATACATCAAAAATCCATAACCACCAACTATCCTACCCCATTCTCTCACGACAAAGTAGATCATCCAATGTGCACAGGGGAGAGTCCTCCAACGCAAGCTCAGGAGGTGGAGGGAGGATCAGCAACAGCAGCAGGCTTTGCAAAAGGACTGGTGGTCACTGGGTCGACTGGAGTGTCCACAGATGGGAGAGTCGCAACAGTAGTGGTCGCGGGAGCACCAGCAGAAGTATCCACCGAAGGAATGGTGGAAGCAGGTGTGCTCTCGGGAGCACCAGCAGATGTAGCAGCAGCAGACGTACCCTCAGGGGCACGGACAGGAGATCCAACAAGCTCCTGGAGATCAGCCTCATCCATTTCCTCCTCGTCAGAAACTGAAGGAGGAATCTCAATGCCCAAGTAAGAGCAGATGCGAGCAAGCATCTCATCAGAACGAGAAACATGAGACTCCACACGACGCAGGGAAACTGCGAACTCAGCGAGTGATTGAGTAGGAGCAGGAGCAGGAGCAGTTGAAGCAGAGGGGTAGTCCTCTGAACGTGATGAAGCACCGCAAGAGACTTCTTGACGGCCTTCGCATTCAGGGGAGGACCGAGAGGACGCTCATCATCGGGAGGGAGAGGGACACCGAAACGACGGAAAACAACCGTCAGCAGACAAGGATAAGGGATGTGAGCAGATTTGGTGGACTTTCAGATACATTCGAAAGAGTCCATCTTATCAAGGATGATACGAGCCCAATTGATCTCGCTCCCCATGAAAAGAGTGTAGATCAGCTTGAGGAACGGCTGGGAGGGCAAGCTAGAGGAGCCGTACTTTGGAAGGAGGCATGACTTCAAGATAATATTCAAGACCCAAGCATTCGGCTTAAACGATTTTGAAGGGACGCCAATCATGGCGGGAGGGATGATATGGAACATTTCAGATAGCATGGTCTAGTCAAAATCATGTATTATCCACGGAGATATCGGCAAGAAGAAGGCCATAAGATGAGACACCTATCAAATCCCCTAAGTGTTGGATATGGACGACATATATACACCCATGAGGGGATGTATGAGGGTATACGGACCTCAGATGTCGCGTACATGAAAGCATGTGCGAAGGGAACCTTTTCATGTGTGAAAAGGACCACTCTATAAATGGAAAAAGGCACATTATAAGTGCATAAAGGCACTTGATAAGTGCATGAAGAAGAGGATAAGCAAGGGTATTAATATAAGCTAATAAGCTTATATATGGTTATTTCCTACAATAACTACCCCTAAAGCCTATAAATAAGACCCAAGGGTAAGGCATTTAAGGCTAATCCTTCATGCCATAAGTTTGCATAAGGAAAATCTTTTCCTCTTCTCCCTTCTATATAGTTCTTCTTCCAAATAGAGATTTAGACGGTGGAAACTCTGCTTCGATCCTCTGTGACGAAGTAACGACCGTTGTGGCGAATCCAAGGGCAAAGTTCAGAGACTACAGCGCAGCGTACACTAACGTAAGTTCTCTTTCGATCCTCCATCTCCGTGCGACGGGATCCTACCTTGGTATCAGAGCCATACGGGTTCGCTCCGGTCTCACCGATGAATGACGCGTTGTCTCTTTCACGAATGAGTTTCCTTCCATTATGGATATGGTAGGAGCGCATCGAGACGGAGAGAACACAAAAAGTTGTTATTCTCACGTTAGGGTCTTTTGTCATTACAGATATGGCAAGAACTCTCCGTGACGGGAAGAACTGACCGTTCATCTCGCCAAACTCGCACTCTTCATGGATGCTGAGTCTCAATTCAATAGGGAATGTGAACTCTCTTCATGTGGAGCGTGAAGTTTGCGGTCGTGAAGGTATGTTATTTTTTTAGCACACGGCCATTGAAGAATAACTACTTTCTCGATGAACGGGTGTCTCATCGGAGAAGATGGAAGTTGCAAACCTTCTTATCGGAGAAGAAGATTGCCATGGTAGTATGGCAATTGCATATCTCTTTGGTGCATGGCTATGCACCCCCCCTTCCATTAGGAAGGGGGTTGGCTTCGGCCAATAACCACCATGACCACCACCCCATAGGGGGAGGGTGTGCGGCCGGACTCCAAGGAGGCCGGCCAGGGCCTCGGCCAGGGCCAGGCCCTGGCCGGCCCTGGCCTGGCCTCTGCCAGGCCAGGGCCACCAGGCCGGCCCTGGCAGAGTCCAGGGCCAGGCGCCAGGGCCAGGGCCGGCCCTGGTAGAGTCCAGGGCCAGGCGCCCTAGCCTCTGCCAGGGCCAGGGCAGAGGCCCTGGCCGAGGAGCCAGGGCCCCCTGGCCAGCCCTGGATGGCCTCGGCCAGGGCAGAGGCCCTGGCTGAGGGGCCAGGGCCCGCTGGCCGGCCCCTGGCCGGGCTCAGCCAGGGCAGAGGCCCTGGTCGAGGGGCCAGGGCCCCTTGCCGACCAGGGCAGAGGCCCTGGCCAAGGGGCCAAGGCCCCCCCTGGCCGGCCCTGGCCAGCCTCGGCCAGGGCCACTGCCTGGCCAGGGCAGAGGCCCTAGCCGATGGGGCCATGGCCACGACAAGGAGGCCCGGCCCTGCCTAGCCAGGCCGACGATCCCTGGCTTCGACCCCTATGGGTGGGTGGTCTGCATGGCCGGCCCATACGGGACCGACGACAGTTGCATACGGCAAAAACCACATGCAAGGGGAATCCGGCCTTGGCACAGTCACGGCTCGAACCCAGCGATGGCCGGAGAAGACCATTACCTCCCGCTGCAAAATACTGTTTGCAAAATACGTTTTTCAAAAATGCTTTTCCGCTGCAAGTACTATAAGAGTACTATTGTTTGATAAGCGAGGGGAAAATATTGAAAGTTTTTCTAGATGGTGATTGGCATCGTGATGTTCTTTCCGATTCTAGGGCAACGTCTTCAATATTTTTCGAAAGTAACTTATCAAATGAAAACTTTATGCAATGTTTTTGATCAAACTTGTTTTATGTCTTTTGCAGCATTTTAAAACTGAAATGTCTTCCGCTGCTAAGAACATCGTCGCTGAGTTAAACAATGGTGAAGAACTCAACGGCGATAATTACAAACTATAGTCCATGAAGATACAATATGTTCTAGAGGAGCAAGACGTGCTCAAAACTCTGAAGAACGTAATGATTGAACCTGAGTTAGGCACTACGGCCCAACACAGAAGAGACAACGAAGCTTTTGATGCTTGGTCTCGGAAGAACAAGATTGCTCGCATTACGTTGCTGTCAAGTATGGCAGTCGACATAATGCGGATCTTCCGAGAACATGACCTAGCTATGGACATATGGTCCAAGCTTGAGGAGAAGTTTGGTGGCACCTCGGTGACCAAACTTCGATCTTTAACTATAAGATTCGATTCGTACAAAAAGCGTCGAGATCATTCCATGGGAATGCATCTATGACACATGGCGAATCTCATTTCAGAGTTAAAGGATGCAGGTCATGTGCTCACTGATGAGCAACAAATCCAAGCGGTCATACGTTCCCTACCAATCGAATGGGAACAAATGAAGATGCATCTCACTCATAATGAGAGCATCAAGAATTTCAGCGATGTTTATAAGCACCTCGAGTTAGAGGAAGAGCGGCTTGCGGCTGCCAAGCCAAGTGCAGAAGTGCACATGGTTGCTAGTTCCTCACACTGAGGAAAGAAACGTAAACATCACTCGAAGTTTGCTCATGACCAGCAAAAGCAGCCAGTGTCTACCAAGAAACCCAAACAGAAGGGTGGGAACAAGAAATGGCACAAGAAGAAAGACTTGAAGAGGTCAAGTGCTTCAAGTGCAACAAGTTAGGTCACTATGCCCGTTCATGTACGGATGGAGGTGACAAGGTAACTTGTAATAATACTACTTACATATGTGTTTCTAGTTCAATATTTCTTGTAGAATCTAATCCTTTTTGGATAATTGATTCAGGTGCCACCGACCACATAGCAAGGGACAGACGGTCCTTCATGGAGTATCACCGGATACCCCAAGGAACGAAGTGGATATATGTAGGAAACAACACACGTGTTGAAGTGAAAGGCGTTGGGACGTGCAAGCTCGTCTTGGACAACGGCTGCACTATCTTACTACATGATGTTCTCTTCGCTCCAGATATTCGAAGGAATATAATTTCTGTGGTCGTCTTAATGGGTCTTGGTTATAGTTGGTTTTTTTTCATAATTGTACTGTGGCTTTGTCTTGTAATAATTCTGTTATTGGTTCTGGGTATGTTTTTAAGGGATTCATTGTATTAAATACTATGTACGATTCCTCTAATTTTAATGAAAATTTCCTTGTTGCAAATTCTTCGATTTATGAATCTGATGTAATTTGTTGGCACGCAAGGCTTGGTCACATTGGACCAACACGTATGGATAGACTTGCCAAACGTGGCCTTCTATCCAATGTTTCAAAGGTCGAAATGTCGACTTGCGAACATTGCCTTGTAGGGAAATCTTGTCGCAAGCCATTTGGAACCGGCACAAGGGCCGAGGTTCCATTACAGCTCATCCATTCGGACATATGTGGTCCGATGAATGTCAAGACAAGACGCGGGAAGTCCTTCTTCATCACTTTTATTGATGACTTCACCCGATTCAGACATATCTATTTGATATCCCACAAAAGTGAAGCATTAACCTGCTTTAAAAACTATATGAGTTTAGTGGAAAATTAATTAGATTGCAAGATTAAGGTCTTGCGGACCGATAGAGGCGGTGAATATCAATCAGCAAGTTTTAAGTAACTTTGTGATGAAAAGGGCATAGTTCATAAAATAACTATGCCTTATACTCCTCAACAAAATGGTGTTGCTGAAAGGAGGAATAGGACTTTGATGGAAATGGTCCGTTCAATGATGGCGCAAGCTAACTTGCCAATCACCTTTTGGGGTGATGCATTATTGACGGCTACTTTCATCTTGAATCGCGTACCCTCGAAATCAGTTAGCTTCACTCCTTATGAGTTGTGGAACCAAAGGTCTCCTGACTTAAGCATATTAAAACCTTGGGGGTGTGCATCCTACGCACATATTTCCTCCCATAAGTATGGCAAACTTGGGCCAATGGGGAGGAAATGTATCTTTATACGATATGCAGAAAACTCCAAAGGTTATGTTTTCATTGGTCAGGAAGATAATGGAGGACTAATTGAATTTGAGTTGAGGGATGTTACTTTCTTGAAAAAATGAGTTTCCAAGACAGGGCGAGATAAGTCAGGACTTATCTCTATTTGAGATTTATGATCAGGAAGGATTACCTCATTCGAGTGGGAGAATTCTTGGTGAAGACGAAAATACGTTTCAACCTTCACCAATGGATGATACGAATGATGCGAATCCTATTCCATATAGGAATAATGATCCAAGTGGGAGCAATTCTAACCACATTCCAAGTGGGTGTGATATTAGAATTGATCCGAATTCGAGTCAACAAGGACTTGAAGAATCTCAAATACGATGTAGTAGTCGTACAAGGTTAACTCCTCTAAGATTTGAGGATGAATTCCCACAAACCTTTATGACTTTACTACAAGATGATGACAAGCCTGCTACTTTCAAACAGGCCGTATCATGCCCTGCAAAAGACAAATGGATGGAAGCAATGAAGGAGGAATTAGAATCCATGAAAATTAACCGAGTCTGGGACTTGGTCGACTTACCCAGAGGACGTAGAGCTATTGGAAACAAATGGGTTCTCAAGATCAAGCATAAGGCTGATGGTTCTATAGACAGATATAAAGCTCGTCTTGTCGCGAAAGGTTTTACGTAACAGGAATGGATAGACTACGAAGAGACCTTCTCACCTGTTGTTCGTTTTACCTCGATTCGCTTGATTCTGGCTTTGGTAGCTTGCTTAGACCTCGAATTACATCAAATGGATGTAAAGACTGCCTTTCTCAATGGAGAATTGGACGAGGAGATCTATATGGAACAACCAACAGGGTTTGTAAAAGAAGGAAACGAACATAAGATTTATAAACTTCGTAAGTCCATATATGGTCTTAAACAATCCTCGAGGCAATGGTATATATGATTTCAAGAAGTTGTCTTATCAAATGGTTTTACCATGCTTGATGAAGATAACTGTGTATATATCAAGAGGATCAAAAGCAAGTATGTTATTATGTCTCTATATGTATAGATGACATTTTAAAAGCCGGAAATGACAAGGGCTTTGTGATGGATATCAAGACTTGGCTTTCATCAGTATTTGAGATGAAAGACATGGGACAAGCCGCATATATCCTTGGAGTTAAGATTTCAAGGAATCGTTCGAAGAAACTTCTTTCTCTTTCACAAGAGACTTATATAAAGAAGGTTCTAGAACGTTTTAATATGCAGGACTGTAAGTCCATTGATACTCATATAAATAAATGCGATAATTTATGTCTGAAAATGTGTCCTAAGAACCAAAAGGAAAAGGAAATTATGGAAAAAGTTCCATATTCCAGTGCAGTTGGTAGTCTTATGTACGCTATGATGTGTACAAGACCGGACATCTGTTTTGCCGTTGGAATGGTAAGTCGTTACCAATCCAATCCAGGGCAAACACACTGGAAAGCAGTTAAGAGGATAATACTGTATCTTAAAGGGACTGCGGACTATGCTTTATGCTATCAAAGAAATGCCTTGAGGCTTGAAGGCTACACTGATGCTGATTGGGCGGGTCATCTCGATGAGCGACGATCGACCTCAGGACATGTTTTTCTACTCGGATCTGGTGCAATATCCTGGAGTAGCAAAAAGTAATCCTGCATCGCACTTTCAACTATGGAAGCCGAATTTGTAGCATTTAGCATGGCCGTCCAAGAAGCTGTTTGGCTTAGGAAGTTCTTAGACAAGCTAATTGATGCAAGTGACTCAGGTACTGTACCAATATACAGTGACAGTCAAGCATCTATAGCCTATGTCAAAGATCCAAAATTCCATTGTAAGACCAAACACATTGATATCCGCTACAAATTTGCAAAAGACTATGATAAGAACAAGAAGGTAGACATTAGATACATATCTACGCATGAGATGATAGCGGATCCGCTTACGAAGGCGATCCCTAGAGATGTGTTTTACAAACACTTATCACCTCAAGGATTGTGTAAAAGCTGAGTTGTATCAATGTATTCACATGTCTATAAAAGATCAAATTTAATAAAAGAATAAGTTCTTTTTGACTTTGTATATGAGTTTCTTGAAAATGTTTGTGAACATTTCTTTTAATCTCAGCTATGTTTTCTAGTATGTCGGACAGATTGAGGTTGGCTCTCTCACATGAGAAACCGCCTTTATTCTATCAGACGGATAAGATAAAGATGAGACCTGTTTAAAGTCAAAATCATCAAACGGATGATTTAGAGTCATGACTTAAACAAAAATGGTCGTATGAAAGATCTGCGTCATATGGATGCTTACAAAAGATCTAAGAAGATTTTTGAAATCTTATCTGTCTTATGCAGGATGTGGGTCCAGGAAATTACTGAGTAGTAAATGGGACTCAAAGTCAGACATTGTGGTGTCTGATCATCATCCTTACAACATCATTAAGACATACGCTCCCTGGGAAAGGAGTGATGTTGTAATACGTATTCATACTACGTATGCATTTGACCATTGGGTTAGAATAGTAATTGTGTTTACTATTATGTGAGACCCAAAGACCACATGGGTCTTAACTTCTTACCCTTATGGACTCTAATTGGTTCCTTTAGATTTGACAGGGTGATTGCTATCTTAGCATGTTGCTTATGGACTATGGTCAATTCGGTCCGGCGTGGCATGTTAGAAAAGCGAGTCAAGTCAAGATCGAAAGGATCGCAAGAAGAGGAAGATTAATTTCATATTCACATTTTGACTTTAAAGATTCAAAGCTGGCCAGCCTATTGTAATCCAGATGGGATTCAATTGTTGAATATAAAGTATAAGAAATGTGAAGAAATAATCTAGGGTAAAACATGCGTTGATCTACTCAACTTTGCACCCTAAAGAGTGTTGTGTATCTCTAAAAAGTGCACAACAGCGGACTGTATGCGCATGACGGTCACACGATCTATTTCTCGGTATGATAAATTGAAGAACTAAAGGAAAAGATGTTTCCTTACAATCCCCTCAAGTGTGAGTGGGAGATGTTGGATATGGACGCCATATATACACCCATGAGGGGATGTATGAGGGTATACGGACCTCAGATGTCGCGTGCATGAAAGCATGTGCAAAGGGAACCTTTTCATGTGTGAAAAGGACCACTCTATAAGTGGAAAAAGGCACATTATAAGTGCATAAAGGCACTTGATAAGTGCATGAAGAAGAGTATAAGCAAGGGTATTAATATAAGCTAATAAGATTATATATGGTTATTTCCTACAATAACTACCCCTAAAGCCTATAAATAAGACCCAAGGGTAAGGCATTTAAGGCTAATCCTTCATGCCATAAGTTTGCATAAGGCAAATCTTTTCCTCTTCTCCCTTCCATATAGTTCTTCTTCCAAATAGAGATTTTGACAGTGGAAACTCTGCTTCGATCCTCTGTGACGAAGTAACGACCGTTGTGGCGAATCCGAGGGTAAAGTTCAGAGACTACAGCGCAGCGTACGCTAACGTAAGTTCTCTTTCGATCCTCCATCTCCACGCGACAGGATCCTACACTAAGATCTCTGCCGTGAGGACAATAGGTATCCCCAAGACAGTGGTCTCAATGGAATGGGTGTCGTCATACTGACCCCGAACACGATTCACATAGAATAATTTGACAAGACAGGGGTACGGGTGAGGGTTCGCCTTGGGGTCATGGCGAAGATAACCAAAAAGGCCGCTGTAGGAAAGAAGATCGGCGAGATGAGGAAAATCAGAGAACTGAACGAAGTGCTCCAATATCAATGGACAGTGCTCGATACGATTGTATGCCGCGAGACACATCGGGTCATCGTGACATAACGATATATCGACACCACCCACTGGCATGGGAACCTTCCCTTTAGACGGACGAGTGCTAGATCGAGGAGTAGGAGTAGGAGCCCTATCGGTAGGCTCAGACTCATGGATGAACTTGGCGTCAGAGTCAGAATCACCGGGAGGAGTGGGAGCTCGAAATGGGCCGGGAGTCAAGATTTTCTTCTTAGGCTGCGGCTTGGTTGGGATGTGGCTCTAGGCTTCGCAGTCGCCGTCCTCTTTTTCTTAAGAGGAGGCGAAGAGGAAGATGGATGGGTCGATTTGGCACGTCGTTTGGGTTGAGGGGGTCCGTAGGAGGAGACTCGATGGTCATGGGAGATGGACGCGAGGGATCGATGGGGATACGTGTCTTCGCCATACTCTAGACGACACAACACAACCAACGCATGAGATCGAAATAGACAAATCGAAATGAAAGTGAAAAACCTTGGAGTGAAACACTAAGTCGACGGGAATCAAATAAACCTAACCCTAAAAGCTGAGAGGGAGTGATACCTAGGTCGACTGGAGGTAGGGAGATGAACGGCGACGACGTACGGCGGCCGGAGACGGCGACGCACGGCGGAGGAAGTCGAAAAGGCACTGGGGGTCGTGGGGTTAGTGGCTGTGAGAGGAGGGATGCACTGATTAGAGTGAGATATAATCGGTGCCAAGGAGTTTAAATCGACTGGGAAGTGGAAAAGACACAACAGCCCCTGCGCATTTAGTCGGTCACAGTTCAAGTGCTGACCGACTAGATTGCAATCTAGTCGGTCGGCCAATGAACATGAACCGACTAAGTGCAAACATTAACTGAAGCCAAAATTAGGGCATGAGTTAGTAGGTCTGAGTTCATTCACTGACCGACTAGAACTGAATCTAGCCGGTCGGTCAATGAACTTAGACCGACTAAGAGAGTCCAAAAATTTGAAATGTCGAAATTTTGAGTTCTCTCCTACGCGCACTTGGACGAAACATCGAAATACTCTCACACATCATTATACTACCCCATAAAACATCGAAAATCTTAAATACGATGTTCATGAATAATTCGAGCATAAATTCCGAGAATTCAACCAAAAATCCAGAAAATCTCAACCAATCTAGCATGAGCATATATAAAGAAAATTATTAGCAAGCAAGATTATTGAAAATATGAATCCTAAATCTCGGATTCAACCATAATCCCCAATTCTCGACGTAACCGCACAAAGGAGTCTTCCTTGAGTGGTTTCGTGAAAATATCGGAGATTTGCTTCTGGGTTTCAACGTACACTAAAATGATGTCCTTTTTAGCAACATGATCATCAAGAAAATGGTGACGAACATCTATGTGTTTAGAACGGGAATGGTGTATCGGATTCTTAGAGAGATATATTGCACTTTGGTTGTCCACCATGATAGGGCAAGTATCATAGTTTATACCAAAGTCTTTAAGAGTGTGTCTCATCCAAAGAACCCGAGCACACGCACCACCGACGACAATATATTACGCCTCGGTGGTTGAAAGTGATACGTAATTCTGCTTCTTGGAAAACCAAGAGACAAGAGAATTTCCTAAAATGGCAAGTGCCACTAGTACTTTTCCTGTCGGATTTGCATCCCGCATAATCTGCGTCACTATATGAGATTAACTCATATGTGATAGACTTTGGATAATATAATTCGTAGTCGAGGGTGTAACTTAAATAACGGAAAATACATTTTACCGCTACTAAGTGAGATTCCTTAGGTTGAGACTGATAACGAGCACATACACATACATCAAACATAATATCAGGCCGACTGGCAGTAAGATATAATAAACTACCTATCATACCTCGATATAGACGGATGTCTACATCTTTGCCGCCCGAATCCTTATCAAGATGTATAGTAGTGCTCATTGGAGTCTTCTTCCCGGAAGCATTATCCATTCCAAATCACTTTAGCAACTCCACCGTGTACTTGGTTTGGTGGATGAAGATTACATCGTTCATTTGGCGAATTTGGAGACCTAAGAAATATTTGAGCTCACCCATGTGGCTCATCTCAAATTGGTTCTTCATGACATTAGAAAACTCTTCGCAAAGAGTGAAGTTAGTAGCACCGAAAATGATATCATCAACGTAAATTTGAACTAAAATAATATCATTATTCGAATACTTAACAAATAATGTAGAATCAACTTCACCCATTTTAAAACCCAAATCCAAAAGAAAGTTCTTTAGGAGGTCATACCAAGCTCGAGGAGCTTGTCTCAAACCATAAAGTGCTTTCTTAAGTTTGAAAACATGATTTGGAAATTTTTCATTTATAAAACCCGGAGGTTGAGAAACATAAACTTCCTCAACAACATCTCCGTTTAAAAACGCACTTTTTACATCCATTTGAAAGAGTTTAAAATCTTTATAGCATGCAAAAGATAACAATAACCTAATAGATTCTAATCTAGCTACCAGAGCAAAGGATTCTTCGAAATCTATACTTTCCTCTTGCCGGTAGCCTTGAGCTACTAACCGAGCTTTGTTCCGAACGACGATTTGGTTTTCGTCGGTCTTGTTCTTGAAAATCCACTTCGTTTCTATAACGGTGTGGTTCTTCGAAGGCAATGGAACAAGCTCACAAACCTCATTCCTCTCAAATTGAATGAGTTCCTCCTCCATGGCTAGGATCCAAGCACTATCTTCGCACTCTTCGTTAATATTCTTTGGCTCTATTGAGGAGGCAAAGGCACAATGAGCGAAGTAGTTGACTTGAGATCTCGTCTTGACACTATCAAGTATGTTACCAATGACTTGCTCATGGGGATGGTCACGAACTGTATGAAGCCGTTTGGGAACTCCCTGATCACTAGGAACATTCTCAAAAGATTCATCAGTAGGGTTAGTATCACTAGAATCAATAGAATTAGAATTGCCAATAGAATCACATAAAACATCCATGGAGTCATCATCATTAGTAATTCTAGTCGGGACAAAATTTTCATTGAATGAAACATGAAGTGATTCATCGATCGTTGAGGTTCGTTTGTTGTATATCCGGTAGGCTTTGCTACGGGAGGAATATCCAACAAATATCCCCTCATCGGATCTTGGATCAAATTTGTCCAAACTTCCATACGTGTTTTTAATAAAACATTTTGCGCCAAAAACTCGAAAATGTTTAACTTGAGGCAATCTACCAAACAACAATTCATAACAGGTTTGTTTGGTGCCGGGCCTCAAAAGTATTCTATTAAACACATAGCAAGCAGTATGTACCGCTTCCGCCCAAAATTGATGGCCAAGTTGGCTATCATCAAGCATAGTACGAGCACATTCCACTAGCGTCCTATTCTTCCTCTCAACAACACCATTTTGAGGAGGTGCGCGAGGGAAAGAAAAGGTGTGAGTAATACCAACTTCATCACAAAAATTTGAGAAAGACTCATTCTCAAATTCCCCTCCATGATCACTACGAATAGTGACAATGGTGGTTCCAATGAGATTTTGCACTTTCTTAACAAATATTGTGAAGTTTTCAAAAGCATCATTTTTATTACTTAAGGAAAATACCCAAGTAAATCTAGAAAAGTCATCAACGATGACAAGTCCATATCATGCATTTCCTAATGAAGCAACTCTAGTTGGCCCAAAGAGATCTAGATGTAAAAGCTCTAGAGGCCGCTTAGATGAAATGCTTTTCTTAGGTTTAAATGACGATTTAGGAAGCTTGCCTTGTTGACACGAGTCACAAAAGCTTTTCTTTTGAAAGACAAGCTTAGGAAATCCTTTAATATAATTTAACTTGGAAAGCTTAAAAAGTGTTCCAAATTTCACATGACCAAAACGTCGATGCCATAAGTGTTGTTCACTTGTGTTGGCAATGAGACATTGTTCATATGATTTTGGAAAATCTAATATATAAATATCCTTATGGCATGTGCCAGAGAATAATACATCATTAGTATCTTTATTCAAAATATGACACATTCCTTTCGCAAAGCTAACTTTGTAACCTTTGTCACAAAGTTGGCTTATTGAAATAAGATTGTGGTTTAATCCTTTAACAAGGTAAACATCACTTATTAGTGGTTTAGAAGGATTACCTACTTTACCAACACCAATGATGGTTCCGCTCTCGTTGCCTCCAAAGACGACTCGGTTCCCATTTGCAATGGGCACCACTCCAGAGAGCAATTGAGCATCACCCGTCATGTGTTTTGAACACCCGCTATCGAGTATCCAATTATTCTTGGAGCTAAATTTTGATTTGGTGCTCCGTTTCTTTTTCTTGAGTACCTAAAGATAAACATATCATTCCATGGTACGCAAGGTCATTGGGTCCTAAAAGATTAGACCTTTGGAAGCCAAGTCCAATTGGACTTAGACTTCCCCACATAATCATCATTATGCACGACATTCATACAATAGGAATTCATGTAAGCTTATTTTTCATGCATGTTAGTGTTCTTTGGGCCCCAAATAGTGAATATTTTGGGAGCCCTATTCCTATTGGGAGCACGCATACGTTGTTGATTTCTACGTGATGCATGTCGTGGATATGTGTATGGCACATGATGAAATGGTGGTGACATCATATGAAATGGTGCATGATGGTAATCATTCATATAATAATGTGGGTGAGCATATGCATGTGGAGGAACACGTGTGTGAGGGTGTCTCACTTGGTGTGCACGTGCTCGTGGACGTGATGCATAAAAATCATCATAATTGTGAACCGGTGGAGTAGGATGTGTGTTCCTACGTGGCATGGTATTGGTGTACAGAAATGCATGACCCTTCTTTGGAGGTCCACCCAAAGTGGGTTTCTTTCCAAACGAGGGTGTGTACTAAGTGGAAGCACCATTGGTAGATGAACTACCAATAGAGTGTTTGCTCCCATTCGTTGAGGCATCGGAAGTTGGCCTAACAAAGGTAGTAGACGATTTGGATGAATTTCCCATCTTATACCCCAAGCCAATGTGATGATTGGCCGGAAGTAAGTCATTTAGGATATTATCCAAATGGTCCTTACCTTTATTGAATTTATTAACTCGGCCTAATGTGCACTCATACTTCTCGATGAGAGAATGCATAGAAGCATCCAACGTGGATACTTGCGATGTGAGTACACAAACACGAGATTTGAGATTCTCATTCTCAATACTCAAAGTTGAGTTTCGAGAAATCAAATCCGCCATCTCGCGTTCATCCGAGTTCTCAATATGAACATGCTCAAGTTGAGATTTGAGATTTACAATCTCATTTCTCAAGTCTTCAACAACGGTGTCGTTGTTGATGACGATAGGCTTAGGTGAGCTTTGAAGACTAGCTAGCTCATCTTTAGTCTTAGTATATCTATTTACTAATTTAGAATACTTAGACCAAATTTGCTCGTTAGCTAATCTAAGGTCATCCATAGTTACCTCATCACCTTCATACTCTCTATCATCGGAGGAAGACTCTTGATCATGTTCCTCTCTAGCCATGAAGCACATGTGTGCTTGCTCCACTTGCTCATCATCCGACTCTCCACTTGAGGAGTCCTTGTCGGAGTCGGTGAATGTCCCGACAAGTCCTTTCTTGTACCCTTTTTGTACTTCTTTGACTTGTCGAACTTTGGTGCCTTCCATTTCTCCTTGTGTTTGTTTTGAGGACAATCCGCTTTCATGTGTCCTGGCTTGTTGCATTTAAAACACAAAGGAGCGGAGGCATTAGAAGAACTAAATTTAGATTTGTTCTTGAAATTACCTTTTCGGAAGAATCGGTTGAACTTCTTTGCCATGAGGGCAATGGATTCCAAGTCCAACTCTTCTTCCGATTCTTCATCATCGGTAGATATAGATGGAGCGGCCTTGAACGCAATCGCCTTTTCTTTGGCTCGTCTTGCTTCAAGTAAGACTTCATCTTGTCCTGCAGCTTTAGTCTACTGTCCTTGCGTACCTCATAAGACATCAAGGTACCCATTAGTTGAATGACAGTATATTTACTCATATCATTACCTTTCTCGATGGCGAAGGTACGCTTTTCCTAACAAGAAGGAAGTCCGTCAATGATCTTTGAGACTTTCTCCTTTTGGGTGTAGGTCTTTCCAAGAGCCTCCAACTCGTTGGTAATGTCAACGAAGCGGGCATAGTACTCATTCATCTTCTCACCCTGTTGAATGTGAAATAATTCGTAATCTTTATTTACAACAACGAGTTTGGAGTCTCTTACCCTACTCGTTCCTTCATGCAAGATGAGGAGAGAGTTCCAGATTTGATATGCACTCTTACATGTACATATCTTGTTGAAGTCTTCGGGCTCCAAAACGCATTGCAAGGCATTCATTGCCTTGGCATTGCTTACCTCCACGGCGACCTCCGCGGTAGTCCACTTAGCGAAATCTTCTTCTGCGGGCTCGACATACTCCGTCAATGTGGCTCTCCATAGTGAGGCGTTCCGGAGGAACGTTTCCAACCGGCATTTCCAGTACCCATAGTTGGTACCGTTGAAGAAGGGAGGCCTAGTCGAGGAGTGTCCTTCCATCACCAAAGAACCACCTTCACGGTTCCTGAAGGTGCTATAGTCTGAAGGTGGACGTACGGTTTTGTTGTCGTTGGAAGACATAGCTATGAACTTTGCTTTGATACCAAATGTAATGCCCTGATAGCTACTACACAAGTACTAGAGGGGGGTGAATAGTACTTTAAAATAATCAAGAAGATAATTCCTAATTATCTTGCAAACTCAACCAACAATGCGGAAATGAAAATATTGACAACAAAGAAAATGCAAACGTAAAAAAACGATATAACGGGTTCGGATCCACCCAAGTCTTCCCAACTTGTTCCTGGTGATCCTACGTCCCAAACACCCGGATCCCCTCCGGCTACTTGAGTTAGAAACCTCTAACTCAAATTTGCACTATGAAATTCTTGTAGAAAACCTCTACAAGATCAAATCATACACAAATGAAAATGTGACTCCCACAAACCGGGATCACACACAACTCTCACAACCGAGAGTAAGACTTGCAATATCAAATTAAATGAAATAAGAAATGCTTACCAACAAAATCATATGCCTTGAGTAAACATACGATTTTAGGGCAAGGAGGATTTTGGAGGAGAAGAAGGCCCCAAACCCTATCTCCAAGAAGTTGACCAGCAATGGAAGCCTAGGGAGGAGTTGGTGACCTTGAATCAAGCTCTTGGCTTGAAGGGCTCACAATCAATGAATCTCTCTTTTAAAATTAGAGTGAGGGAGAGATTCTTGTGAGAAATGAAAGCTTGGAAGATGAGAATAAATGCTTCTCTTTGATTCTCTAAATGCAATTAATATCAGCCTTGAATGCTATGAAACAGCAACTCAAGATTATATAGGATAGAGAAGAGAGAGAGAGAAAATTCGTGCATTTAATGCTCCAACTGATCTATTTCTGAAGCAGTCTAATCGGTCAAAGAAGGATCACTAACCGACTAGTTTCTCAACTAGTCGATCGGTGATTCAACTTGAACCGACTAACTGGAGAACAGCCAAAAGAGAAAGTTCAAACAATAAAGAACTAGTCGGTCTAAGAAGACTTGCCAACCGACTAGTTTGACAACTAGTCGGTCGGTGAGTGTTCTTTGACCGACTAAGAGTTGAAACTTGATAGGCTGAATTCAAGGAGCACTAGTCGGTCTAAGAACAAATTCCAACCGACTAGTTTCTCAACTAGTCGGTCGGCGGTTGTTCTTTGACCGACTAATGATAAACAATAGCTCAGGCTGTGAAACTGAATACACAGCTAGTCGGTCTAAGAAGGATTCCAAACTGACTAGTTTGACAACTAGTCGGTCGGTGAACCTTCTTAGACCGACTAACTGTAAACAGTGAATGAGCTGAATTTGAGTAGGATATCTAGTCGGTTCAAGAAGGATTATCGACCGACTAGATTGCCATCTAGTCGGTTGGTTCTTCTTCTTGAACCAACTAAGATGCACAAGAAGCCGCGAAATGAAGCGCGAAGCTTCGGGAAAGTTTCTATGGGCTTCTAATAAGATCCTAGCTCTAAGATATGATCGTTATGAAGATTAAAACATAAGACCTACTCCAGGCTTAACATTCTACGAAAAGAATCTAGAAGACTATAAATAAAACTTGACGAACCGTCTTCAAAGGCTTCGATCCGAATCTCTTAACTTCAATAATGCTCCTAGAGCTTCAACGAAGCTTCAGGCACACGATCACGTGCTTTGAGAAGTCTTGAGACGTCGCTTTTGATGTTCATAGAATTTTGGCGACGATCTCCATAACTGTGCTCACAAAGAGTTAGTTCACGATATTTATGTTTGTTCATCATCAAAACCAAATCCGGGGAATCAATGCTCAACAGTCTTTGTTCTCCAAAAAATTATTTCCACAACCAAAATTACGCGAAACAACAAATTAGCAAGAAAATATTTAGCGGCACAGGAGCCTTCGACACGGAACAACAAATTCGACGCGGGCCCCTTCGGCGTGGAACAACAAATTCGGCGTAGAACAACAGATTCGGTGCGAAACAACAAATTAGCATAAAAAATTTTAGGGGGTGCATTCGGCGCAGAATAACAACTTCGGCATAGAACAACAAATTCAGTGCGTGCGCCTTAGGCGTGGAACAACAAATTCGGCAGGCATCTTCGGCGCAGAACAACAAATTCGACGAAGGCGCCTTCGGCGTGGAACAACAAATTAGCGTAAAAAAATTGCACGGGAGCCTTCAGCGCGAGAAATTATTCTCATCTTAAAATTAAAATTGCACGGGGGCCTTCGGCGCGGATTCCATGGACATTAAAATTAAAATGTATATATATGATGAAGATGTGATTGGTACCGCATAATTCAAACAAAACATGAAGTAGCAAAATTGAATTGAATTAAGTTCACCTGAATCCTAACAATTGTGTATTTTGATGAATTGATTTAAAACTTTCTTTTGAATAATTGCATATCTTTTAGCCAGTTCGAAACACTATATAATGTGTGTTAATGATTACCCTGAACTATGAAAACCCTGAAAGATACCTTATGCATAACTAAAAACTCTTGAGCAGGCAATTCTTTTTAAGTCATTTCTTCCTCTATTGTTTGGGACTAATATATGGGGCATGTGCTGATGAGATGGTTTATACCGAGTGAATAGAAATATTACTGAAGAATCAAGCTAAATATGGGGCATTGTCCTAGTCAGTATATTAGTAAATAACCTAGTCACCAACATTTTTCCTAGTCATACTTTTGTGTCAGTGTAAGACAGCTTCAAAAAAAGTCCTCATTGATCGCTTATGTTTTTCATAGTCATACTTTTGTGTCCACGTAGGACAACGATTCAAAAAAGTCCTCAAATGGTTCTTGCAAGTTTTCTGAATGATTACATGAGAAAAATGGATATATTACCAAGCATTATTAGGACCCAATATCTCGTATCACATAGTACTTGCAAGGTTCTCTAAAAATTTCCTCCCTACTAAAGCAGCATCCTGTTAGAGTAAAAAGTAATTATCAGAAATTTCACTGTGGAATTTTTATGTCATAGTACAATACACTCACTTTCTAAACTAAAAGGAAGGAAAGAATGTATTCTCAAAACCAAGGGGGAGTAAAACAAATGCCATCCCTCCACAAATTACACACACCCACCACAAACGACATGTCAATTTCATCACTGGTCAATTGCACAAACATTCTCTACTTGAAGCAAAACCCCCCTTCAGTTGTACAATAAGGAATACTTCACTCTCCAAACAATCTTCCCTTTCTCTACACCGAGCTTACCACTGGTCACCAACCAATGTCACGGGCTATCACATGGACCTTTAACCATCTCCGATGTATCCACAAGCTTACAAAGCTTATCCGCTACATCTCTCGAGCCTGAGCTTGATCCCCAGAAATCGGGGCACCTTTTGTTGATCTATTTGATTTCTCGCTTGAGCCATCTATGATATGATCCATTTAAGCAATATGTTCTGAAGCAATGAAGATCTAAACCAATGAAGATATGAAGCAATGAAGATCTGAAACAATAATACACGAAAAGAACCATTCCACAATTGGAACCTTAGCTGACTTGAATTAATTAAGCCACCCTAGTTTCTAAACTAATCTAAATATTAATTGAAACTTCTTAATTTGTGATCGGATATATAACAACTTATTGTTTAATTTTTGCATGCTGTCAACAACCGGCAACGTGGTTCAATATGTGCTTTGTTACAAACCTGGCACCTTGGAATATGGAAGCTTCATGTATAATACATTTTTTGTTCTAAAGTCCCAAACTCCAAGCCGAGCTTCGGTGACTATGTGCACGCCCACGCTAGAGGAGTCTCCGATGAAAGCTTCATTGTTCTCAAATAGGGCCGTGCTGACATGGTAATGAAGAAAATGCATTACCTATAAGCAGATCCTATTGCATTAAATTCTATCACTTACTACCCAAAATCAAAGATAATGAAGAAAATGCAGTAAAATGATCCAATATCAATTGACTAGTCATAACCCGTGCCCGCGGGCACGGTTCATTAAAGATTTTTCCCCCGCGAAGTCTTTGTTCCCCAAAAAATTATTTCCACACCCAAAATTGCGCGAAACAACAAATTAGCGTAAAAATAAATAGCGACACGGGCGCCTTTAATACGGAACAACAAATTCGACGCGGGCCCCTTCGGCATGGAACAACAAATTTGGCATAGAACAACAGATTCGGTGGGAAACAACAAATTAGCATAAAAAACTTTTAGCGGGTGCCTTTGGCACAGAACAACAACTTCGGCATAGAACAACAAATTCTTCATGTGCGCCTTAGGCGTGGAACAACAAATTCGGCTGGCATCTTCGACACGGTAAAACAAATTCATCGCAGGCGCCTTCGGCGTGGAACAACAAATTAGCGTAAAAAATATTGCACGGGAGCCTTCGGCGCGAGAAATTATTCTTATCTTAAAATTAAAATTGCGCGGGCGCCTTCGGCGCGGATTCCATGGACATTAAATTTAAAATGTATATATATGATGTAGATGTGATTGGTATCGCATAATTCAAACAAACATGAAGTAGCAAAATTGAATTGAATTAAGTTCACCTGAATCCTAAGAATTGTGTATTTTGATGAATTGATTTAAAACTTTCTTTTGAATCATTGCATATCTTTTAGCTAGTTTGAAAGACTATACAATGTGTTAATGATTACCCTGAACTATGAAAACCCTGAAAGATACCTCATGCATAACTAAAAACTCTTGAGCAGGCAACTTCTTTTTAAGTCATTTCTTCCTCTATTGTTTGGGACTAATATATGGGGCATGTGCTGATGAGATGGTTTATACCGAGTGAATAGAAATATTACTGAAGAATCAAGCTAAATATGGGGGCATTGTCCAAGTCAGTATCTTAGTTAATAACCTAGTCACCAACATTTTTCCTAGTCATACTTTTGTGTCAAAGTAAGACAGCTTCAAAAAAGTCCTCATTGATCGCTTATGTTTTTCATAGTCATACTTTTGTGTCCACGTAGGACAACGATTCAAAAAAGTCCTCAAATGGTTCTTGCAAGTTTTCTGAAAGATTACATGAGAAAAATGGATATATTACCAAGCATTATTAGGACCCAATATCTCGTATCACATGGTTCTTGCAAGGTTCTCTAAAAATTGCCTCCCTACGAAAGCAGCATCGTGTTAGAGTAAAAAGTAATTATCAGGAATTTCACTCTGGAATTTTTACGTCATAGTACAATACACTCACTTTCTAAACTAAAAGGAAGGAAAGAATGTATTCTCAAAACCAAGGGGGAGTAAAACAAATGCCATCCCTCCACAAATTACACGCACCCACCACAAACACCCTGTCAATTTCATCACTGATCAATTGTACAAACATTCTCTACTTGAAGCAAACCCCCCCACCCCCTTAGTAGTTCAATAAGGAATACTTCACTCTTCAAACAATATTTCCTTTCTTTACACCGAGCTTACCATTGGTCACCAACCAATGTCTCGGACTATCACATGGACCTTTAACCATCTCCGACGTATCCACAAGCTTACAAAGCTTATCCGCTGCATATCTCGAGCCTGAGCTTGATCCCCAGAAATCGGGGCACCTTTTGTTGATCTATTTGATTTCTCGCTTGAGCCATCTAGGATATTATCCATTTAAGCAATATGTTCTGAAGCAATGAAGATCTAAAACAATGAAGATATGAAGCAATGAAGATCTGAAACAATAATACACGAAAAGAACCATTCCACAATTTGAACCTTAGCTGACTTGAATTAATTAAGCCACCTTAGTTTCTAAACTAATCTAAATATTAATTGAAACTTCTTAATTTGTGATCGGATATATAACAACTTATTGTTTAATTTTTGCATGCTGTCAACATCCGGTAATGTGGTTCAATATGTGCTTTGTTACAAACCTGGCACCTTGGAATACGAAAGCTTCACGTATAATACAATTTCGTTCTAAAGTCCCAAACTCCAAGCCGAGCTCCGGTGACTATGTGCACGCCCATGCTGGAGGAGTCTCCGATGAAAGCTTCATTGTTCTCTCAAATGGGGCCGTGCTGACATGGTAATGAAGAAAATGCATTACCTATAAGCAGATCCTATTGCATTAAATTCTATCACTTACTGCCCAAAATCAAAGATAATGAAGAAAATGCAGTATAATGATCCAATATCAATTGACTAGTCATTACCCATGCCCGCGGGCATGGTTCATTTAAGATTTTTTCCCCACGAAGTCTTTGTTCTCCAAAAAATTATTTCCACAACCAAAATTGCGCGAAACAACAAATTAGCGTAAAAATATTTAGCGGCACGTGTATCTTCGAAACAGAACAACAAATTCGACACGGGCCCCTTCGGCGTGGAACAACAAATTCGGCGTAGAACAGCAGATTCGGTGCGAAACAACAAATTAGCATAAAAAATTTTAGCGGGTGCCTTTGGCGCAGAACAACAACTTCGGCATAGAACAACAAATTCAGAACGTGCGCCTTAGGCGTGGAACAACAAATTCGGCGGGCATCTTCGGCACGGAACAACAAATTCATCGCAGGCGCCTTCGGTGTGGAACAACAAATTAGCGTAAAAAATATTGCCCGGGTGCCTTCGGCACAAGAAATTATTCTCATCTTAAAATTAAAATTGCACGGGTGCCTTCGGCGCGGATTCCATGGACATTAAAATTAAAATGTATATATATGATGAAGATGTGATTGGTATCGCATTATTCAAACAAACATGAAGTAGCAAAATTGAATTGAATTAAGTTCACCTGAATCTTAACAATTGTGTATTTTGATGAATTGATTTAAAACTTTCTTTTGAATAATTGCATATCTTTTAGCCAGTTCGAAAGACTATATAATGTGTTAATGATTACCCTGAACTATGAAAACCCTGAAAGATACCTCATGCATAACTAAAAACTCTTGAGCAGTCAACTTCTTTTTAAGTCATTTCTTCCTCTGCATATCTCGAGCCTGAGCTTGATCCCCAGAAATCGGGGCACCTTTTGTTGATCTATTTGATTTCTCGCTTGAGCCATCTGGGATATGATCCATTTAAGCAATATGTTCTGAAGCAATGAAGATCTAAACCAATGAAGATATGAAGCAATGAAGATCTAAAACAATAATACACGAAAAGAACCATTCCACAATTGGAACCTTAGCTGACTTGAATTAATTAAGCCACCTTAGTTTCTAAACTAATCTAAATATTAATTGAAACTTCTTAATTTGTGATCGGATATATAACAACTTATTGTTTAATTTTTGCATGCTGTCAACATCTGGCAATGTGGTTCAATATGTGCTTTGTTACAAACCTGGCACCTTGGAATACGAAAGCTTCACGTATAATACATTTTTTGTTCTAAAGTCCCAAACTCCAAGCCGAGCTCCGGTGACTATGTGCACGCCCATGCTGGAGGAGTCTCCGATGAAAGCTTCATTGTTCTCTCAAATGGGGCCGTGCTGACATGGTAATGAACAAAATGCATTACCTATAAGCAGATCCTATTGCATTAAATTCTATCACTTACTGCCCAAAATCAAAGATAATGATGAAAATGCAGTATAATGATCCAATGTCAATTGACTAGTCATTACCCATGCCCGCGGGCATGGTTCATTTAAGATTTTTTCCCCGCGAAGTCTTTGTTCTCCAAAAAATTATTTCCATAACCAAAATTATGCGAAACAACAAATTAGCGTAAAAATATTTAGCGGCACGGGTATCTTCGAAACAGAACAACAAATTCGACACGGGCCCCTTCGGCGTGGAACAACAAATTCGGTGTATAACAACAGATTCGGTGAAAAACAACAAATTAGCATAAAAAATTTTAGCGGGTGCCTTTGGCGCAGAACAACAACTTCGACTTAGAACAACAAATTCAGAACGTGCGCCTTAGGCGTGGAACAACAAATTTGGCAGGCATCTTCGGCACGGAACAACAAATTCATCGCAGGCGCCTTCGGCGTGGAACAACAAATTAGCGTAAAAAATATTGCACGGGAGCCTTCGGCGCGAGAAATTATTCTCATCTTAAAATTAAAATTGCGCGGGCGCCTTCGGCGCGGATTCCATGGACATTAAATTTAAAATGTATATATATGATGTAGATGTGATTGGTATCGCATAATTCAAACAAACATGAAGTAGCAAAATTGAATTGAATTAAGTTCACCTGAATCCTAAGAATTGTGTATTTTGATGAATTGATTTAAAACTTTCTTTTGAATCATTGCATATCTTTTAGCCAGTTTGAAAGACTATATAATGATTACCCTGAACTATGAAAACCCTGAAAGATACCTCATGCATAACTAAAAACTCTTGAGCAGGCAACTTCTTTTTAAGTCATTTCTTCCTCTATTGTTTGGGACTAATATATGGGGCATGTGCTGATGAGATGGTTTATACCGAGTGAATAGAAATATTACTGAAGAATCACGCTAAATATGGGGGCATTGTCCAAGTCAGCATCTTAGTTAATAACCTAGTCACCAACGTTTTTCCTAGTCATACTTTTGTGTCAAAGTAAGACAGCTTCAAAAAAGTCCTCATTGATCGCTTATGTTTTTCATAGTCATACTTTTGTGTCCACGTAGGACAACGATTCAAAAAAGTCCTCAAATGGTTCTTGCAAGTTTTCTGAAAGATTACATGAGAAAAATGGATATATTACCAAGCATTATTAGGACCCAATATCTCGTATCACATGGTTCTTGCAAGGTTCTCTAAAAATTGCCTCCCTACGAAAGCAGCATCGTGTTAGAGTAAAAAGTAATTATCAGGAATTTCACTCTGGAATTTTTACGTCATAGTACAATACACTCACTTTCTAAACTAAAAGGAAGGAAAGAATGTATTCTCAAAACCAAGGGGGAGTAAAACAAATGCCATCCCTCCACAAATTACACGCACCCACCACAAACACCCTGTCAATTTCATCACTGATCAATTGCATAAACATTCTCTACTTGAAGCAAACCCCCCCTCTCAGTAGTTCAATAATGAATACTTCACTCTTCAAACAATATTCCCTTTCTTTACATCGAGCTTACCACTGGTCACCAACCAATGTCTCGGACTATCACATGGACCTTTAACCATCTCTGACGTATCCACAAGCTTACCAACCTTATCCGCTGCATCTCTCGAGCCTGAGCTTGATCCCCAAAAATCGGGGCACCTTTTGTTGATCTATTTGATTTCTCGCTTGAGCCATCTGGGATATGATCCATTTAAGCAATATGTTCTGAAGCAATGAAGATCTAAACCAATGAAGATATGAAGCAATGAAGATCTAAAACAATAATACACGAAAAGAACCATTCCACAATTGGAACCTTAGCTGACTTGAATTAATTAAGCCACCTTAGTTTCTAAACTAATCTAAATATTAATTGAAACTTCTTAATTTGTGATCGGATATATAACAACTTATTGTTTAATTTTTGCATGCTGTCAACATCCGGCAATGTGGTTCAATATGTGCTTTGTTACAAACCTGGCACCTTGGAATACGAAAGCTTCACGTATAATACATTTTTTGTTCTAAAGTCCCAAACTCCAAGCCGAGCTCCGGTGACTATGTGCACGCCCATGCTGGAGGAGTCTCCGATGAAAGCTTCATTGTTCTCTCAAATGGGGCCGTGCTGACATGGTAATGAACAAAATGCATTACCTATAAGCAGATCCTATTGCATTAAATTCTATCACTTACCGCCCAAAATCAAAGATAATGATGAAAATGCAGTATAATGATCCAATGTCAATTGACTAGTCATTACCCATGCCCGCGGGCATGGTTCTTTTAAGATTTTTTCCCCGCGAAGTCTTTGTTCTCCAAAAAATTATTTCCACAGCCAAAATTGTGCGAAACAACAAATTAGCGTAAAAATATTTAGCGGCACGGGTATCTTCGAAACAGAACAACAAATTCGACACGGGCCCCTTCGGCGTGGAACAACAAATTCGGTGTATAACAACAGATTCGGTGAAGAACAACAAATTAGCATAAAAAATTTTAGCGGGTGCCTTTGGCGCAGAACAACAACTTCGACTTAGAACAACAAATTCAGAACGTGCGCCTTAGGCGTGGAACAACAAATTTGGCAGGCATCTTCGGCACGGAACAACAAATTCATCGCAGGCGCCTTCGGCGTGGAACAACAAATTAGCGTAAAAAATATTGCACGGGAGCCTTCGGCGCGAGAAATTATTCTCATCTTAAAATTAAAATTGCGCGGGCGCCTTCGGCGCGGATTCCATGGACATTAAATTTAAAATGTATATATATGATGTAGATGTGATTGGTATCGCATAATTCAAACAAACATGAAGTAGCAAAATTGAATTGAATTAAGTTCACCTGAATCCTAACAATTGTGTATTTTGATGAATTGATTTAAAACTTTCTTTTGAATCATTGCATATCTTTTAGCCAGTTTGAAAGACTATACAATGTGTTAATGATTACCCTGAACTATGAAAACCCTGAAAGATACCTCATGCATAACTAAAAACTCTTGAGCAGGCAACTTCTTTTTAAGTCATTTCTTCCTCTATTGTTTGGGACTAATATATGGGGCATGTGCTGATGAGATGGTTTATACCGAGTGAATAGAAATATTACTGAAGAATCACGCTAAATATGGGGGCATTGTCCAAGTCAGCATCTTAGTTAATAACCTAGTCACCAACGTTTTTCCTAGTCATACTTTTGTGTCAAAGTAAGACAGCTTCAAAAAAGTCCTCATTGATCGCTTATGTTTTTCATAGTCATACTTTTGTGTCCACGTAGGACAACGATTCAAAAAAGTCCTCAAATGGTTCTTGCGAGTTTTCTGAAAGATTACATGAGAAAAATGGATATATTACCAAGCATTATTAGGACCCAATATCTCGTATCACATGGTTCTTGCAAGGTTCTCTAAAAATTGCCTCCCTACGAAAGCAGCATCGTGTTAGAGTAAAAAGTAATTATCAGGAATTTCACTCTGGAATTTTTACGTCATAGTACAATACACTCACTTTCTAAACTAAAAGGAAGGAAAGAATGTATTCTCAAAACCAAGGGGGAGTAAAACAAATGCCATCCCTCCACAAATTACACGCACCCACCACAAACACCCTGTCAATTTCATCACTGATCAATTGCACATACATCCTCTACTTGAAGCAAAACCCCCCTCAGTAGTTCAATAAGGAATACTTCACTCTTCAAACAGTCTTCCCTTTCTCTACACCGAGCTTCCCACTGGTCACCAACCAATTGTCTCGGGATATCACATGGACCTTTAACCATCTCCGACGTATCCACAAGCTTACAAAGCTTATCTGCTGCATCTCTCGAGCCTGAGCTTGATCCCCAGAAATTGGGGCACCATTTGTTGATCTATTTGATTTCTCGCTTGAGCCATCTGGGATATGATCCATTTAAGCAATATGTTCTGAAGCAATGAAGATCTAAACCAATGAAGATCTGAAACAATAATACACGAAAAGAACCATTCCACAATTGGAACATTAGCCGACTTGAATTAATTAAGCTACCCTAGTTTCTAAACTAATCTAAATATTAATTGAAACTTCTTAATTTGTGATCGGATATATAACAACTTATTGTTTAATTTTTGCATGCTGTCAACAACCGGCAATGTGGTTCAATATGTGCTTTGTTACAAACCTGGCACCTTGGAATATGGAAGCTTCATGTATAATACATTTTTTGTTCTAAAGTCCTAAACTCCAAGCCGAGCTTCGGTGACTATGTGCACGCCCACGCTAGAGGAGTCTCCGATGAAAGCTTCATTGTTCTCAAATAGGGCCGTGCTGACATGGTAATGAAGAAAATGCATTACCTATAAGCAGATCCTATTGCATTAAATTCTATCACTTACTACCCAAAATCAAAGATAATGAAGAAAATGCAGTATAATGATCCAATATCAATTGATTTTTAGCAATTTACATGTTGAAAATTAGACAATAATGCAAGCAGATCAAAACATATAGAAGTACTGATTAGCTAACCTTTGCAACCATCCATTGGAAAGTGATATCCTCATCATCGATCTTAATCCTCCCATTTCCCCATTTCTTATCTGCCCAATCACCAAAAAAGTTAAAAAGTTACAAAACCTTATTGAGGGAAAACATTGCAAAATCGTAATTTCTCGAAATCACTCCTTCATAAATGGTTATTTAGGTTAAACAATGTCCATTTGGGGGTCACTGAGATTGGTGTATTCTCGAACTTCTCTTCCCGCCATTGGCTTAATTCTTCATTAGCTTCGTCCCTTGCAATCGAACCAAACCCCTAAGAGAAATCAAGCAAGGGATTGCACTAAGAGAAATCAAGCAAGGGATTACGCTAAGAATCCAACTCAGCATATAGAAAATTAAAAATGCATGTGCAGTTGCTAAGTATGATTGCGCTCCACTTTTAAAAACTGGATTTGCTAATGATAGATATGCAATTTATAAACCTGAGATGCATATCCTTGTCCTTATAAATATTGGATATAAGCACAACAAAGTAAAATTTACCACAAAATGTGACTTACATCAGGAATCATCACATGTCATTGCTTTTGGAATTTGTTACATGCATATTTTTTATTCAAACAACTACCTTATAAGTTTATCTTGATATACACAACATATGAATAATTGCAAACATAGGAATTTCCCAGTCAATGCTAGCCACATGCAAGTGCAGTGGTGTGAGACAGTATGCTATATGGCCAATAGGTAGCCAATTTTGCATTAAAAAATTGAGAAGGTAATAGAAATCAAGCTAAAACTGGATATACCAATTAGAGATATGATACACAAACTGGATATGCATATCATTATTCATAGAAAAAATGGATATGATACACATACAAATCCTGCACAAAAAAATTTGAAAATTTAAAAGAAATCCACCTCGTTTAAAAATTGGATTTGCCAATTATAGATATACAATTTATTAACTGGAGATGCATATCCTTGCGCCTATAAAAACTGGATATGATGCACAACAAAGTCAAATTTACCTTAAAATATGCCTTACATCAGGAATCATCCTTTGGCATTGCTCATTGATTTTATTACATGCATATTGTTTATGTTAACCATAAAATACTTGATGCTGGAAACATGTGCATATGTGCTAATCTTGAAAAAAATCCAAAAATTAATTAGGATTGCATTCAAACAGCTAGCTTATAAGTTTATCTTGATATACACAACATTGGAATTATTGCAAACATATGAATTTCCCAGTTAATGAATGCCACATGCAAGTGCAGTGGTGTGAGGGTTCTATAAAGTTTTATTTTGTTACTTTGTTGATCTGTTATTTTAGAAAATTGAATTACTTTATTACTTACTTTGTTTTAAGTAACCCTCAATTACTTTGTTCAGCCCTGATAAGTTTGTTGATAAGTTTTGTACTTTGTTATCAACAAATTTTAAGTACAATAAACTTATCAGGATATAACAGATAACAGATAAGTTTTGTTATTGAATTTAGTTGGTAACAAAATTCAACAAAGTAAATTCAGCAAACTTATCTGTCATCAAACTTTGTTAACAAACTTCAGTTATCAAATATATCATGATAACAGATAAAGTAAATTCAGATAAAGAAAATTCTGATAACAGATAACAGATAAGTTGATAACAGATAAGTTTGTTGATAACAGATAAGTAAATTCAATAAATTCAGTAAATTTAGATAACTTGATAAGTGTTGTTGATAACAGATAAGTTTGTTGATAACTGAATTTACTTTGTTGATAACAGATAAGTTTGTTAAACATGAATTTCCCAAAATTCTATATGACACAGTGTAGAAAGATATGCAGTGAGAAGAAATTGACTTGATACAGGACATGCTAGAAACATAGAGAAAAGCAAGACCAAGGAATAAATTATAATTTAACATTGGTACAAATAGAAATTAGAAAAGCAAGATTGATGAAGCAAATCTATATTTAATTTATCAATAAAGGCACAATAAAACATGTGGACATGATGCAAAAATTTAAAGGAAGAAAAGCATAACTTTTAGGCTATTTAGAATATCAAAGAATAACACAACTTACATTGAAGAATGCTCTGACTGTCTTGCTGCTCTGCACACTTAAATAATATTTGCAAGAAGTCAGTCCCAAAGACAGCTTCTTTATACCATGGAAGTATATCGGTTTCATAATTCCAAGTAGGATTGCATTCAACAGAATGAGTCACATTCTTCTTTTTATGATAATCCAAGTCATGGTCATTAGCTAACCTCTACGATCAATAAAAGTAAAGCTATTTATACTTAGTATATACTGTACTCACTCTTTTCTTATTGGCTACTCATGTTCAATTTACGGCTCGTTATAGTACATCTAAAAGATGGATGCATAATCAATATATACTAACATCATAGTTTGGCACAGTTGGTTTGTAATTTGAAGAAAAAATTAACATTTGAACAAAAATACAAAATCAAGTGACAATTAAAGTGTGATAATAAATGTTTACCTTAGTATAAATTTACAGCCAAAGCAAGCACAAAAACAAAAAAATTCAATAGATCATTAAAGGACATCTCGAGAATAACACAGACCATGCACTTTGCAAGTTCCAAATGTTAAATTTTAGACACAATGATGCACACGACATTAACTTATGTTTGTAAGAACATATTACACATTGCTAAGATGCATGAAATGCTATATATTCATATAATTGTACAGCATAGTAGAGTAACCACATTCTACATGCAACTTTAACATAGTCATTTTTTGGTAACCCTCAACAAAGAGGGACATCGATTGGAAGACGGTAATATAAGCAAAAACAATGGGTCAAAGAATTAGATCAAATCAAATAATATGCCATCTGATTTGCAAATGAACACTTGGAATCAAAATGAGGCACAAAGTGTTCAATCGGCAACTGCAGCCTGAGATTCAGCTAGTACGAAAATAAGCAAATGCATAATATTACTATAAATCAGAAAAGTACAAAAAATAAGAAGCTAGAAAATTTGAAACTTTGGCTGATAAAAAATGGGTATATGAATCTAGTGAGAGGTGTACTTGCATGATCAATATATCGAGTATGATAGAGAATGCCGAACACATTGAACGTGTTCTTCAGGTCTACTTCCAAAATGCCAGCTTGATCCAACAGTGCATTAACTTCATGTGTAGCCTCCTTCGCTCTCTTTTCCATCTTCTCAAGATTTCTAATATGCACATGAAAACCTTTATTAAGAAAGTAAAAAAGAACAACAGCATAAAGATTAAATCAACATCTTTATATTGAAATTCACGAACCTTGTATAATCAATCCCCAAAATTAGAAAAGAGCAAGAAAATGGAACTTGCGTTTTAGTTTGATAGCCCTAAATTTTGGTAAGATGAGGAGGTGGAGAAAAGGACCTCATTTTGCAAGGTGAGATGCTTATTGACGAAATTCGACAGTCCAGTTTCGCACATCTCCAACAGAGCAGTGAATATAGGTGCTGGACATGTGAAATTTAGGGCTTTTGGCCCTTGGTCGCTCAACACAGAATTGTAAAAATTAGGGTGTTTGGAGATGAAAACGAAAATTGGATACCGTTGATTCCAATTTGTATATCTATTCAAATCAATAAAGGATAGTTTTTTGGCGTACCTTCAGAAAGAGCTCAGGCAAGGCGAGGCGTTGCGAGATGCCGCTTGCTTGCGATGATGCCGCTTGTTTGCGATGATGCCGCTTGCTGGCGAGACGAAAGAGGTCCGGCGAGATGAAAGAGCTGAGGCGAGAAGACAATGGAGACATGAAATGAAATGATGTTTGCGAGATGAAATGATGAAATGAAAAGAGCTCAGCGTCGTTCCTCTTGCTTGCGAGATGAAATGATGTTTGCTCTATTTTGGGGAAGAGCAAGAGCCGATTTTTGGAAAGCACTCCACAAAAATGTCTCTTGCTCTTCCCCAGAAAGTCTGGCCATGTGCTTTCTTCAAAAAAAAATTTGTTTTCTTTCTCAAAACATGTTGCTATCTTTATCCCGAAAAAGCCAAACAAATATCAAAACTATGTTTAAAATTTAATCCCAACCGTTCATTCCCCAACAAGTAATCTTGGCCCTCTTTCTATCAACCCCTTTGTCCTAGTCAGCTTGTCCTAGTCAGCCCTAGGATTCAAAAATCACTGTCAAATGTATAAGATTTTTAGCAATTTCATTTTGAAAATTAGACAATAATGCAAGCAGATCAAAACATATAGAAGTACTGATTAGCTAACCTTTGCAACCATCCATTGGAGAGTGATATCCTCATCATCGATCTTAATCCTCCCCTTTCCCCATTTCTTATCTGCCCAATCACCAAAAAAAGTTAAAAAGTTACAAAACCTTATTGAGGGAAAACATTGCAAAATCGTAATTTTTCGAAATCACTCCTCCATAAATGGTTATTTAGGATAAACACTGTCCCTTTGGTGTCACTGAGATTGGTGTATTCTCGAA
>JAULAV010009228.1:0-20671 GCA_030789695.1 Scilla litardierei
AATGATTTTAAGGCCTAATTTTGTCTTCTCTTATTTCTCGATTTAATTGGACGATCTCCCGTTTCCAACGGAAATTTCTGTGTGTTTTTCTTAGGCCGGGGCAATTTGCCATATTATTTGGAAGATAAGGATCTTTATATTAATTGATATGATTTTTGTTGCCTAATTTTGTCTTCTCTTATTTCCCAGTTGATGATGGCGTTCTTTTTATTAAAGGATATGATTTTTTGGCCATATTTTGTCTTCGATTATATTTCGGTTGAAGATCGCGATCTCCCGGTTCCAACAGACATTTTTGCGGATTTTTCTTAGCTCCGAGCTATTTTTCACATTTTTTGAAAGACATAGATCGTTTTATTAAATGATATCAGAGAAGACAAAATTAGGCCAAAAATGTCCGTTGAAACCGAGAAATCGCAATCTTCAACTGATAACATTTTTATATATCATTTTCTGAGCTTGGTACTATTTTCTACATTTTATGAAAGATACAGATCTTTTATTATTGATATGATTTTTATAGCCTAAATTTGTCTTCTCTTATTTTCCAGTTGAAGATAGCAATCTTTTTACTAATTGATATGATATTTTGGCCTAATTTTCTCTTCCCTTATATTTTGGTTGAAGATGGCTATCTCCCGGTTCCAACGGACATTTTTGCGAATTTTTCTGAGTTCCGTGCTATTCTCCACTTTTTGGAAGATATGTATCATTTTATTAAATGAAATGATATTTTGGCCTAATTTTGTCTTCTCTTATATTTTGGTTGAGAATGTCGATCTCTCGACTCCAACGGACATATTTATTGATTTTTTGAGCTCGAGGCTATACTGTACACTTTCTAGAAGATAAGAAATTTTATATTAAATGGTATGATTTTAATATCCAAATTTTTTCTTCTCTTATTTTTCAGTTGAAGATGACGATCTCCCAGTTCCGATGGACATTTTTGTGTATATTTCTGAGCTCCAGGCTATTTTCTACATTTTAATACAGGTATGGATCTCTTTATTAAATGACAAGATTTTTGTAGCCGAATTTTGTCTTCTCATATTTTTCAGTTGAATATGTCGATTTCCCGGTTCCAACAGACATTTTAAACGGATTTTTCTTAACTTTGAGGGATTTCTACATTTTCTTGGTATAACTTTTTATTAAATGATATGATTTTTGGCCTAATTTTGCCTTCTATTTTTTAGTTGAATATTGCGATCTCCTGGTTCCAACCGACATTTGTGCGAATTTTTCTGAGCTCGGTGCTATTTTCTACATTTATGGCATATATATATCTTTTTATTAAATGATATGATTTTTGGCCTAATTTTATCTTCTTTTATTTTTCAGTTGAAGATGTAGATCTCCTGGTTTCAACGGACATTTTTTCGGATTTTTTTGAGCACCGACAGACAGTTGAAGATGAATTTTTATATTAAATGATATGATTTTTATAACCTAATTTGGTCTTCTCTTATTATTCAGTTGAAGATGGCAATCTCCCGGTTCCCACATACATTTTTCTTTATTTTTCTCAGCTCGGGGCTATTTTTCTTCATTTTCGGGAAGTTATTGATCATTTTATTTAATGAAATGATTTGTTGACTTAATTTTTCTTCTCTTCTTTTTCTCAGTTAAAGATGGCGATCTCCTGGTTCCAACAGACATTTTTTACGGAATTTTCTGAGCTCTGGGCTATTTTCCACTTCTTCGAAGATATGTATCATTTTCTTAAATGATATGATATTTTGGCCTAATTTTGTATTCTCTTTTTTAGTTGAAGATGGCTATTCTCGGTTCCAACTGACATTTTTGCAGATTTTTTCGAGCTCGGAGCTATTTTGTACACTTTCTGGAAGATAAGAATCTTTATATTAATTGATATGATTTTTATATCCTAATTTTTTCTTCTCTTATTTTTCTGTTGAAGATGGTGATCTCCCGGTTCCAACAGACATTTTTGCAGATTTTTCTGAGCTCAGAGCTATTTTCTACATTTTATTAAAGATATGGATCTCTTTATTAAATGACAAGATTTTTGTAGCCTAATTTTGTCTTCTCATATTTTTCAATTGAATATGGCGATCTCCCTGTTCCAACAGACATTTTTCAAGATTTTTCTTAGCTTTGGGCCCTTTTCTACGTTTTTCGGAAGAAACGAGTCTTTTTATTAAATGATATGATTTTTTGGCCTAATTTTGTTTTCTCTTTTTTAGTTGAATATTGTGATCTCCTGGTTCCAAAAGACATTTGTGCGGATATTTCTGAGTTCGGTGCTATTTTCTACATTTTATGGCAGATATGTATCTTTTTATTAAATGATATGATTTTTTGGCCTAATTTTGTCTTATTTTATTTTTCAGTTGAAGATGGCGATCTACCAGTTCCAATGAGCATTTTTCGGATTTTTCTGAGCTCCGATCTATTTTCTACATTTTAGAAAAGTTATGGATCTTATTATTAAATGATATGATTTTATATTTTAATTTTGTCCTCTCTTATTATTTAGTGGAAGATGGCAATCTCCTGGTTCCAACAGATATTTTTGTCGATTTTGCTGAGCTTGTGGCTATTTTCTACATTTTCGGGAAGTAAAGGATATTTTTATTAAATGTTATGATTTTTGACCTAATTTTTTCTCTCTTATTTTTTCAGATGAAGATGGTGATCTCCCGGTCTCAAGAACATTTTGCAGAATTTTTTGAGCTCTGGGCTATTTTATATATTTTCGAAAAGTTATGGATATTTTTAGTAAATGATATGATTTTTATGGATAATTTTGTCTTCTCTTATTTTTCAGTTGAAGATGTCGATCTTCTGGTTCCAAGTGCCATTTTTGCGTATTTTTTTGTGCTCGGTGCTATTTTCTGCATTTTATGGAAGATACAGACTTTTTATTAAATAAAACTATTTTTATAGCCTATGTTTGTATTCTCTTATTATTTAAGTTGAAGATGGCTATCTCCAGGTTTCAACGGACATTTTTGCGGATTTTTATACATTGTCTGGAAGTTATGTATCTTTTTAAGAAATGATATGATTTTTTCGCCTAATATTGTCGTCTCTTTTTTTTAATTTGAAGATGGCGATCTCCCGGTTCCGAAGGGCATTTGTACGGAATTTTTTGAGCTCAAGGCTATTTTCTAAATGTGAAACTTTATATTAAATGATATGATTTTTATAACCTAATTTGTCATCTCTTATTTTTTTCAGATGAAGATGGCGATCTCTCGGTTCCCAGGGACATTTTTGCAGATTTTTTTGAGTACGTGGATATTTTTCTACATTTTCGAAAATTTATGGATTGTTATGAATGGGGGAGACCTTTGGTCTCCACCTATTACTCATCCACCATTACACCCACTTAGTAGTGGGTGTCCATTGGGTTCCATTATATTGTGACTCCTATATGAATAGATATTTATATGGCTATGGTGGATACCATGAGCGATGACTTCTTCCAACTTTAACACGTTATCAAGCACGCTCATTGGCTGAGCCGAACCCATGTCGACGGACGAATCGCGAGGACGCGGATTGGGCTTCCTTCTCCAAACTTCGTTAGATCTGGCAGGTAGGATCTAGAGGTAAATCTTAGAAACCCCTAGATTAATATTTTTCATGTGCATGTTAATAAATCTGTGATATTTTTCTTAGATCTATAGCAAATTCTATAGCAAGATCGACAAGAAAATCAATTTTAATAACACAGATTTACTGTTAAAAACTCATTTTAAATCTGTTTTAATAGCTTAATTATAATTAAAAAAATTCGTCGGGCTTTTCGAATCGCCGCCCCCGTTGGGGGGCCTCCCATAGCGCCTCCCTGGGCCGCTGCCACGGGTTGACCCCGTCCCGCCCCCCTTTACACCTTAACCCTAGGGTGAGGGGGAGAAGACCTCACCTGATGGGCCATAAGCCCGGTATAAAAAATAAAAAATAAAAAATAAAAATCTGGGTATTTTGGCTGACAGGGCCTGAAGCCCGCAGCCAGCCTGCATGCCAATTTTTCATTCTTCTTTTGAAAAGAAAAAATAAATTCTGAAATTATTATTATTTAATATAGAATTTAGAAAATACCCTATAAAACAAAGAAAATTCCAGAAAATTCTGGAAAACTCCAGAAAAATCAGGAAAAATCAAGGGGAGGAGATTGAGTATTAATAACTCCTGTTGGGGTATTGGGGACAAGTTATAAATATGTTTCTAAAAGGGCAATTCATTTAGAAATTAATAAGGATTTCTTTAAAAAATAATTCTGATTCATTCTATGTGTAATTCATAATCAATCGCTTATTTCTTTTTCCTGGATTAAAATTATTATTATTTCAAGATTTAATAATTACAAAGATCCCGAGACCGCTCTGTCGTTAGTTACCAACCTAACGGGTAATGACATTTCCCCGTGGTCCAAGCAATTATTAAACGTACATTTAATATATTTCTCCAATAAAATTGCTTTCAATGTTGAATAAATTAAATTGTTTATGCCTGTGATGTTGCATATGTTATATAAACTGCCTGGAATGTTAGTAAGACTGTGTTGTGGTTTTTGGATCGAACGTTTTAGTCGAATTTTTCCTGGAATGTTAGTAAGAATGTTATTAAAATTGTTATTTTCCTCGAATTTTTTCCGTTGAGTGAAAATGTAGTGAGGAACTAAATGTAAAAGCCATACTTAGCCTGAAGACGAAGGCAAAATTGCTAATGCTTGGACCCCCAAGGGTTTCCAAATTGTAATTTTAAATTTTTCTTACTTCAATTTGTATAATGGACTTTGAAATTTTATTATTTTTGGTGGTGACCAACCAATCCCTACAACTATTATTGTTTTACTACTATGCATGTTTTAATTTTTGAAAAATAATTAACTCATGATTATTTCATGCTTAGATAAATGGCAAAGATTGTAAGCATCGATTTTGATGTTCTCGATGCGGCTGGCAAAAATTACTTTAGTTTGCAGCTGGACCTGAAGTTCCACCTGCGCTCACAAGGATTAAGTGACACAATTCAAGCTCCAGCTACGGCTATGACAACTGGTAAAGGGACTTCTATTGTTAGAGTCTCCGATATAGAGAAGGTGAAAGCCATTATTTATATCAGGAGACATATTGATCGGACCCTGAAGGCCGAATATCTAAAGTGAAAGACCATCATGAACTGTGGACATCACATGAGGACAGATACAAACATCAGAAAGATGTGATCCTCCCTCGTGCATGTTATGAGTGGGAAAATCTCCTTCAGGACTTCAAGTTTGTAGCTGAGTATAACTCAGCTCTCCATAACATCACCTCCTGAAGTTGTGTGGTAAACAAGTCTTGGATACCCGCATGCTTGAGAAGACAAATACATCCTTCCATGAAAGGATGTTATTCTCATGCAACAGTATCGTGAATGCAAGTTCACGAGGTACTCTGATTTACTCTCCTGCCTTCTTATGGCAGAGCAAAACAGAGACCTCCTACTGGTCACTCATAACATACGCCCTGCTAGCTCTGCTCCTCTCCTTGAGGCTCACACCGTTTCTTCCCAGAAGATGAAAAATAATCACAAAGGCAGATTCAACAAGGGGAAAGCTGCGAAGAAGCAGACCAGAGCTTCTCCCCAGAACAACAATAATGAGGGGAAGAAAAAGAATATGTGGAAGAGGAATACCTCTGACCAGATGTCTGCTTCCAAGAAAAACTGGGAAGACAAATGCCACAGATGTGGCATGACTGGACATTGGTCCAGGGTCTGTCGTACTCCACGCCACCTCCAAGATTTGTACATGGCAAGCCTGAAGCTTTCCGCTGAAACTAATTTGGTGGATATACAGTCTCCTACTCGGTTCACCACCGAGGATTTCGAGAATAATGACTTCCTTGACTAAAACTGATTTAGTTATCTTTAAAGTCTTTTTCATAAATGCATAATGTATCTTCAATTATGTCCTTCTTTATCTTAATTATGAATCAAATGTAGTTTTCCTTTTCATAAAAGTTTTTACATTCTTTTCTAGAGATGAAATGTGAAGGCCTAGTGGACAGTGCCTCCGTGCACACGATCCTTCGAGACAGATGCTATTTTAATAGCATCATTATTTATCATGGTCCTGTCACTACGACTTCGAGACTATATAATATAATAGAAGGATCAGGTGAATCAATTTTATTGCTCCCAAACCAAACGTAAGTTATAATAAAAGATGCTATATTTTCTCCAAAATCAAACATAAATCTACTAAGTTTCAAGGACATCCATTTAAACCGATATCATTTGGAAACTGATGATTTCAATAATATTGAATATTTGTATGTTACTCGTCATAAGGATGTTATTAAAACCATCCTAGAACGTTTTAAAGGACTCCCGTTGGGCCTTTATCAAAATACATCCAACCTAAAGAAGCTAATTTGATGGTGCACCAGCAGTGTTCTATATGACCAGAATTCAGTCTCTGGCATTATAGACTAGGTCACCCAGGATCGGTAATGATGCACATCACCATAACCCAATCTCGTGGACATAATTTGAAGAACATGAAGATTCTTCAAAATGGTGATTTTCCCTGTCCCCCCCTGTTATAAGGGTAAACTAATCACGAGACCATCCCACCTGAAAGCAGAGTTTAAGTCTCCTAGCTTCTTGGAGAGAATACATGGGGACATTTGTGGGCCAATTCACCCATCAATTAGTCTATTTCGGTACTTTATGGTGCTAATAAATGCATCTTCAAAATGGTCTTTTGTGTGCCTTTTGTCCACCTGCAACCTAGCTTTTCCAAAGCTATTGGCACAAATAATAAAGTTGCGGGCATATTTTCCAGATAACCAGATTAAAAAATACGTCTGGACAATGCTGGGGAATTCACTTGACAAGTCTTTAAAGACTATTGCCAAGCAACTGGCATTAAAATTGAATATCCAGTAGCTCATGTTCACACCCAGAATGGGTTGGCTGAGTCTCTTATAAAGAAACTGCAATGGATTGCTCGTCCATTGCTAATGCAATTACAGTTGCCTGTAGATGCATGGGGACATGCCATTTTGCTTGCCGCTTCGTTCGTAAGAGTACAACCCTCTGGTGGTCATATTTTATCGCTGATACAACTTGCATATGGTGTACCTCCCAATATTTCTCACTTGAGAGTATTCAGTTGTGCAGTCTGTGTTCCCATATCACCTCCACAGAGGACTAAAATGGGTCCTCAACATCGTCTTGATATCTACGTAGGGTATGATTCACCGTCCATTATTAGATACCTTGAGCCCTTAACAGGTGACGTGTTTAAGGCTCGTCTTGAAGATTGTGAGTTTGACGAAAATTCTTTTCCTAAACTTGGCTCACAAATCAAGAAGCCTAAAGCTTCAGAGACCATTTCTTGGGACACTAAGTCTTTGTCTCATTATGATCCACGTATTAATTTGTGTGAAGACGAGATCCTGAAGATCCTTCACATTCAGAATACATTACATTTACTCCCAAACAAATTCACTGATAACAGGAAGATTATCAGATCATACGTCTCTGCTGTTAATATGCCAGCTAGGATTTACATCCCTAAAGATGGGTGCAATCCACCGGCAACAGAATCGGCCATACCTCAAATAAAAAGAGGAAGACCGTCGGGCTCCAATGATAAATTCCCTCGCAAGAGGAAAATACCTGGAGAAATAACGAATATCCCACCACAGGATGCCGAGCTCAGACCAGTAACCTCTCCCCTCCTTCAGTTCCCCGAAGAGGACAATACAGGAGAAATATCATTAAATTCTGTACGTACTAGGGGGTACTGGACAGAAAAAGCACTGTCGTCGTCGTCGACTTTGCGTTCGATATTTTTTTCACGTCGCTCAACGCGACGATGATATCGATCCATAATCTCTAGCTGAATGCAAACGCAGAGATGATTGCCAAAGTGGAACGAGGCAATAGGAGTAGAGCTGGACTCACTTTTGAAACACAAAGTCTTTGGACCAGTAGTTCAGACACCAAGAGGTGTAAAACCTGTGGGATACAAGTGGGTATTTGTAAGGAAAAGAAATGAGAATAATGAGATCGTATGCTACAAAGCACGGCTTGTAGCTCAGGGATTTTTCTAACGACCGAGGATAGATTACGAAGATACATATTCCCCAGTTATGGTTGCGATCACATTTCGATTCATAATAAGCTTAACATCAATGGAAGGCCTAGAAATATAGCTCATGGACATTGTAATTGCATATCTATATGGCAATATAGATAAAGATATCTATATGAAACTTTCATATGGTTTCAAAATACCAACAGAAATAAAAGATAGACCTCGAGACGTCTATTCTGTTAAGCTTCAAAGAGCATTATATGGTCTTAAGCAATCGGGAAAAATGTGGTATAACAGACTAAGTGAATTCCTTGTTCAACAAGGTTTCACCAATAATGAAGTTTGCTCGTGTATTTTCATTAAAACCACGGGAACAGGATTCATATTATTAGCCGTCTATGTAGAAGACTTAAACCTCATCGGATCTCCTGCAAAGATTGATGATATATCTGCAAGCCTCAAACTAACGTTTGAAATGAAAGACCTAGGCAAGACTAAATATTGTCTTGGCTTACAGATAGAACACCTCAGCAAAGGAATCCTGTTACATGGTTGAACCGGAGGACGCGCAAAGGCACGCCTTCCACTCCCAAGTGTAGGAGCGTCAATGCAATATATTTATAAATAACGGGTGAGTACCGGGTCGGATCACAGGGACAAGTCGTTCTATATTTACAAAATTGATCGATAAAGAAATATAAAGCGTGATTCAACAACCTCAACCAACGGTGGATGAGTGGAAAAAAGGTGTGGTAAATCAACAAATATAACCTAAGTGGGTAAGGTTATAGAACCAAATGGGGATTTAGGATAGCAAGGCGAGAGAGCAGGTGTTGTGGGTTCATTAAGATTAGTGTTAATCAAACTCTAATTACCCTCATATAACTCAATTGATCATCCGGCTAAGGAAACTCAATCGGAAAATTTAGCATTTAAAAACACAATAATTAGTAATATGGATGGATATATCATCATAGCACTAATCAAATTAGGATCATGGTCTCTTCTCAAAGAGTGCCCACTTGGGTCTTAGCCAATTACAATGTGCGCTAATAATCACCCAACATTAGCATGAAAGTAAGCAAGAGTTAATTGGAACTAAAATTAACAACCAATCTAGATGAATCACAACCCAAACCAATCAACACTACTCAATCATACTAATCAAGATGAGATTGATAAACAAATTCATATCAAGTTTAATACAAAGAGAGAAATGCAAAATACATAAGGGAAAAGAGAGATTTCACCCAAGATCTCTCTAAGATTATGCCTCTCTCTTGAGCGCCTCCACCAAGTTTCCATCATCCTCCCATGGCCTCCATCCTCACCCAAGCCCTAAAAAATCAAAAGTGAAGAAGAAGTCCCGAAAAAACTCTTTAGCCCCAATAAAAACGAAGCTGCCAACTCCCTGCTTTTGCACAAGCCGAAACACTCAAAAAGGGCCAAAAACGGGCTTGCTGGTCGGGCCAGAGCCGCTCGACCCGCCCGCATCACAGCAGCGCGCGCCTGGGCGAATTACGAAACGGGTCGGGCGGGCGCCCGCCCGATAACCCGGGGGGCACGTGCAGGGCGCGTGCCCCCGCAACTCCTGAAGAACGAGTGGACCGGCCAAGCGGGCCAGCCCACGAAGCGGCCATCTGTTTCTTCTTTTTTTATTTAAATATTTTTTTTGTAAAACGATGTGGCAGCGGCCCACATCGGAAAATTGGAAGCGGGCCGGCTAGCAGGCCGACCCTCAAACAGGACTTTTTATTTATTATTTTTTTAGTTTTTCTTTTTCTAATTCCAGAATAGCCTTCAAATGCTTCTCTTGCCCCAAATAAATCTCCAAAAATACCTAAAAATCTCGGAAAAATCCCAGAAAATTCTGGAAAATCTCCAGGACTCCCAGGAGTACCTGAAAAATAGGAGAAGGGGAAATTAGCCCATATGATGATAAAATAAATATAATGGCTATTATAACACAATATTGAATTCCAATAATCTTATAAAATAATCCATCGCTCAGTTAATTCTAAAAAATTGACAATATTATCACAATAAAACCAGGAGCGCATGAAAAATAGTAGGAAGCCAATCAAGACGATAAAACCCGTATTTTGTGCAAAGAATGAGAGTAAGCTCCTAAAATGACATGAAATGAAAATATACCCAAAAAGAGCAAATTTAAGCCGAATCTTTAGCACAAAATGGGGATAGTTAGGGGGTATAAATATACAATTTTCACTCCGAATCACACCCCCAACTATCTTTTTGCTACTCCCTAGCAAAATATGCGATAAATTCGGATTAAATTGAAAGCATGCACCAACTCAAGATATCCTCATGGCATACCCCAAATGATATTTCCAAATGATTCTAAAGATAATATACACAATGTATGAAAGCAAACAACAAATGACATTCTCTTCAATCCAATTCCAAGAAAAGTAAGGAAATAAGCACCGTATCGCATTCTTTGGGAAATATCACAATGTCATGGTTTCTAATTTTCATGGAAATTGCCAAAACAAAAGAAATTCCTCTAAGTTGTGGGAGATGAGCTTGCATCACTCATGTTGCTTATTCTTTCATTTATTCATTCATTTTTCTTTTCTTTTCTTTTTCCTTCTTTTTTGTTTTTTGTTTTTTGGATGTTTATGTTTTGCATTCACGCGATAACGCTATGAAATGCAAACACGCCACCTTTGCATACATGCGATAACGCTATATAGGCAAAGGGATGGAATGATCCCCTAAATCTCATTTTTGGCGTCCTTCCCAATGTTTCGTGGGGCACCGGCTACTCACAGGCTACTCGATTTGATTAGAAAGAAACATTCACTTATATTAACTCTCTTTCTCATTCCAAACATAAGCAAGCAATTCATCCACCCACTTCTAAGAAGAAAACAAAGCATACACAATTGGCCAAACCCAATCCAACCAAAAACTACACCATTTATCCCAACTCATGCAATCACTTACACCAAAATTTTCCCAAATTATCTCAAAGAGAGTATCACGACATATAATGTAGTTCCATACATGGCATATTCGCATATGAATCCAAATTGGAAAAGAATTAAACCATGCCAATCAAACATTTATGAATTTGATACCAAAATGATAATCCGAAAAATTGCATGTCATTAAGCATGTAGGAACTAAGCACAAAGCAAGCGGCGTATGGATAAGGAGGCAAAATATGATATGCAATGAAGTTTATTGGATGAGGGCAAAATGGAGGTATCTCAAAAAAAATTTAGCTAACATCAAAACCTAACAATCCTAAAGATTCTAACACTCTCCCCCAACTTAAAATAAACATTGTCCTCAATGTTGGGAGAGTATTAGATCTCGGCAAAAGATCCTAGAAAAGAAAAGAAAAGCACACGAAAAACTAAAATAAAACATTTATTTATTTACACTATTGGAAAGAATACACCTTAGTAAAAAGCGGATCCAAAATTTCCATCGGAGGTGGCAATTGTTCTCCTTTTATTTCTTCCGCCAATGCTCCTCGGTCAAACGTGGCAATGGCAGCCATGTATACAACTCCAAGCATCTCCTCAAAGTGTATACTTATATAAGGAAGGAGACGGGTTGTGTAAGAGAGGGACGGGGACACGTTTCAAAAAAATGACATCCACACATAATCATCAATATAAAATACAGAATGAAAAGTATGATGAATGTGTGAGAAAACTCCCTGGATGGTTGAAAATGATGTGGTTTGAAGCTCATCCCTGTGGCACTCAATATAAATCGGGGGAGGAAGTGCTATCTCCATAGAAACTACCGAAGGAGAGGAATGCTCGGGATCCATGATAGCATATGGTATAGACTCACCCTCGCTTGCCTCTTCTTTGGGCTCATCAACAAAAGAACACTCTCCCTTGCCCACTTCGCTCCCAAGTGTGCACACGATCGGCTCCTCTATCTCCACCATGTCAACAACCAATTCTTCAACAACTAATTGACATGGCCCAGTAGAAATAGGAGATGCCGTCATGATAATTTCCTCCACCAGCTCAACCAACTCCTCCATGCCAACACTTGGTTCCTCAACTACCGGTACTCATTTCTTCAACTACCGGTGGGGTAAGATCCATAAGAACTTCTTCATTCGGGGCTTGGTGGACCAAAACTTCATGGCTTGGCTCATTTGGAGTCGCAACCAATGTGTGATCTTCCTCCTTATAGGACTCCAAATAACGCCAAGCCGCATTCTTATCCATGTCCAATAAGTGCCATTGTCCAACATATCCACAAAATCATGCGTCTCCGGAAACAATCCTTCCAAGAAGAATCCAAGAAGACGCATCCTGTCAAATCCATACTATGGACAACCGTACACTAACTCTGAAAATCACGTCCAAGCCTGAAAAAATGTCTCACTGATGCGTTGAGCAAAGTTCACCATTCTTCATTGCCATGTTTTGGTCCTGTAAGATGGAAAAAACTTCATACAAAATTTGTGCTTTAGTACATGCCAAGATGGACTAAGATGAGAGATATAAACTTTAAACCAATTTAATGCACCACCATCCATCGAATAGGGAAAGAATTTAAGATAAAACTTTTCTGCACACGTGTTCCCATCAAAATGAAGCTTGCAAGCACTCTCAAACTTCTTAATATGTAGGTAAGGGCTCTCCGCATCCTTACTAAGGAATATCGGTAGGGATTTGGTCACCCACATGTCAAACCCAAGAGAGTTTAAAGTACTTGCCATGTTTGAAAAAAACAAAAGCAAACAATCAAAAAACTCAAAAAGCATAAAATAAATAAGGATGAACAATAAGTGAAAAATGAAGAATCGAAAAGACTCACACTAAGAGATAGTAGTATCACACTAAAACTTTCAAAATCAATCAAAAAATGCAAATAATAGAAACCGTTGTCCCCGGCAACGACGCCAATTGGTTGAACCGGAGGATGCGCAAAGGCAGCCTTCCACTCCCAAGTGTAGGAGCTTCAATGCAATATATTTATAAATAACAGGTGAGTACCGGGTCGGATCACAGGGACAAGTCGTTCTATATTCACAAAATTGATCGATAAAGAAAAATAAAGCGTGATTCAACAACCTCAACTAACGGTGGATGAGTGGGAAAAAGGTGTGGTAAATCAACAAATATAACCTAACTGGATAGGGTTAGAGAACCAAATGTGGATTTAGGATAGCAAGGCGAGAGAGCATGGGTTGTGGGTTCAGTAAGATTAGTGTTAATCAAGCTCTAATTATCCTCATATAACTCAATTGATCATCCGGCTAAGGAACCTCAATCGGAAAATTTAGCATTTAAAACACAATAATTAGCAATATGGATGGATATATCATCATAGCACTAATCAAATTAGGATCATGGTCTCTTCTCAAAGAGTGTCCACTTGGGTCTTAGCCAATTACAATGTGCCCTAATAATCACTCAACATTAGCATGAAAGTAAGCAAGAGTTAATTGGAACTAAAATTAACAACCAATCTAGATGAATCACAACCCAAACCAATCAACACTACTCAATCATACTAATCAAGATGAGATTCATAAACAAATTCATATCAAGTTTAATACAAAGAGAGAAATGCAAAATACACAAGGGAAAGGAGAGATTTCACCCAAGATCTCTCTAAGATTAGGCCTCTCTCTCGAGCATCTCCACCAAGTTTCCATCATCCTCCCATGGCCTCCATCCTCACCCAAGCCCTAAAAAATCAAAAGAGAAGAAGTCCCAAAAAAACACTTTAGCCCCAATAAAAATGAAGCTGCCAACCCCTTGCTTTCTCACAGGCCGAAAACACTCAAAAAGGGCCAAAAACGGGCTTGCGGGTCGAGCCAGAGCCGCCCGACCCGCCCGCATCACAGCAGTGCGTGCCTGGGAAAATTGCGGAACGGGTCGAGCACGCGCCCGACCCGCTCCGCGGGCGCCTGCCCGATAACCCTGGGTGGCACGCGAATGGCGCGTGCCCCCGCAGCTCCTGAAGAACGCGTGGGCCGGCCAACGAAGCGGCCATCCGTTTCTACTTTTTTTATTTAAATCTTTTTTTGTAAAACGATGCGGCAGCAGCCCGCAGCGGAAAATTGGGAACGGGCCGGCAACGGGCCGGCCCGCAAACAGGGCTTTTTATTTATTATTTTTTTAGTTTTTCTTTTTTCTAATTCCAGAATAGCCTTCAAATGCTTCTCTTGCTCCAAATAAATCTCCAAAAATACCTAAAAATCCCGAAAAAAATCCCAGAAAATTCTGGAAAATCTCCAAGACTCCCAGGAGTACCTAAAAATAGGAGAAGTGGAAATTAGTCTATATGATGATAAAATAAATATAATGGCTATTATAACACAATATTGACTTCCAATAATCCTATAAAATAATCCATCGCTCAATTAATTCTAAAAAATTGATAATATTATCACAATAAAACCAGGAGCGTATGAAAAAAATAGTAGGAAGCCAATTAGGACGATAAAACCCGTATTTTGTGCAAAGAATGAGAGTAAGCTCCTAAAATGACATGAAATGAAAATATATCCAAAAAGAGCAAGTTTAAGCCTAATCTTTAGCACAAAATGGAGGTAGTTAGGGGGTATAAATATACAATTTCACACCGAATCATTACACCAATCCACATACACAAGGAAATTACTCAAAAATTTCCATGTGGATAAGAGCCATCCTCTAAGTACACCAATGGTCGTTAGATCTTTGGATGTACATAAGAACCCTTTCCCTCCACTGGAAGAGGGGGAGGAAACATTAGGTCCTGAAGTACCTAACCTTAGTGTCATTGGAGCACTTCTATATCTGACAAACTGCACGCATCCTGACATAGCGTTTGCAGTCAACCTACTATCCAGATACAGTTCATCGCCCACAAAGTGCCACTGGAACGAAGTTAAGCAGCTTCTGTGCTACCTCCAAGGGTCGATTGACCTGGGATTATTCTTTCTGAAAGGTGGATCTTCCACTTTGATTGGTTATGCAGATGCAGGTTACATGTCTGATCCACACACCGAGAAATCACAAACTGGTTTCGTGTTCACCTACGGTGGTATCGCTATCTCCTGGAAATCTGTGAAGCATACCACCACAGCAGTCTTAACCAACCACTCAGAGCTCCTGGCAATTCATGAAGCTAGCAGAGAATGTGTCTGGCTTCGTTCAGTCATTCATCACATTCTAGTGAAGACCAAACTGAAGACGGACGACCTTGAGCCATCCATTTTATTTGAAGAAAATGCAGCTTGTATAGCTCAACTACAAGCTGGTTACATCAAGGGCAATAGGACGAAGCACATATCTTCCAAGTTCTTCTGGACTCACGAGTTACAAGAGCAAAAGCAGATTGAAGTACGGTAGATCCAGTCTTGTAATAATTTAGCTGATCTGTTTACTAAGGCATTGCCTAGATGTACATTTAGAAAGCTTGTAAAAGATATATGGATGCGACAGCGAAAGACCTACAAGCTTGAAGCTTGAACGGATCAGGGAGAGTCACTTGTGTATTGTACTCTTTTTCCTTAAGCTACTGGTTTCTTCCACTAGGTTTTCCACAGTTAAGTTTTTAACGATGCAAAATACGGTAACTCTGAATCCAGCAGTATCCACCCCACATTAGCGTACTGGATCCAGAAGAATTCATATGCTACGAATGGATGGATGAAGGGAGTGTTATGAATGGGGGAGACCTTTGGTCTCCACCCATTAACCATCCACCATTACACCACTTAGTTGTGGGTGTCCCTTGGATTCCATTATATTGTAACTTCTATATGAATAGATATTTATATGGCTATGGTGGATACCATGAGCTATGACTTCTTCCAACTTTAACATGGATCTTTTTATTAAATGATATGATTTTTGGCCTAATTTTGTCTTCTTTTATTTTTCAATTGAAGATTGTGATCTCCCATTTCTAATAGACATTTTGTGTATTATTCTGAATACGAAACTATTTTCTAAATTTTCTAAAAGATATGTATCTTTTTATTAAACTATAAGTTTTTGGCCTAATTTCGTCTTTTTTATTTTCAATTGAAGATGGCGATCTCTCTGTTCCAACAGATATTTTTGCGGATTTTTATATAGTCGGTGCTATTTTGAAATTTTTTATAAATGATTTGATTTTTATTGCCAATGTTTGTCTTCTTTTATTTTTCAGTTGAAGATGGCGATCTCTCGGTTCCAATGGACATTTTTGCAGATTTTTCTTAGCTTGAGTCTGGTGGTCTACATTTTCTGGAAGATATGGATCTTTTTTTGCAATGATATGATTATTTGGCAAAATTTTGTCTTCTCTATTTTTTCAGAAGAACACGGCGATCTCCTCGTTCCAACAAACATTTTTGTGGATTTTTCTAAACTCTAGAAGATTTTCTATATTTTCTGTAAGATTTGAATCTTTTTTAAATTATATGATTTTTATTAGCCGTTTACTCTTATTTTTTAGTTGTAGATGGAGATCTCCCAGTTCCAACAGAAATTTTTGCAGATTTTTCGAAGTTCAATGCTATTTTCTACATTTTATGGAATGCATGAATTTTTTATTAAATGATATGATTTTTTATGTCCTACGTTTTCTTCTCTTATTTTTCAGATGAATATTTCGATCTACCGGTTCCAGCAGACATTTATACTGATTTTTGTTAGCTTGGAGCTATTTTTCTTCATTTTATGGAAGATATGGATCATTTTATTAAATGATATGATTTTTTGGCCTAATGTTATCTTCTCTTATTTTTTCGTTGAAGATGGCATTCTCACAGTTCCAACGAAGATTTTTGCGGACATTTTAACCTTAAGGCTATTTTCTACATTTTCTAGAAAATATGGATCTTTTTATTAAATGATATGAATTTTAGGCCTAATTTATTCTTCTCTTATTTTGCAGATGAAGATGGGGATCTCCCTGTTCCAATGGACATTTTCGAGTATTTTTCTGAGCTCTGGGCCGCTTTCTAAATTTTCTGTAAGATATGAATCTTTAGATTAACTGAAATGATTTTTTATGGCCTAATTTTGTCTTCTCTGATTTTTAAGTTGAAGATGTCGATCTCCCAGTTCCAAAGGACATTTTTACGGATTTTTCTAAACCCGAAACGATGTTCTACAGTTTATTAAAGATATGCATCTTTTTACGAAATGATATGATTTTAGACTAAGTTTGTCTTCTCTTATTTTTCACTTGAATATGGAAATCTCCCAGTTCCAGCGAAAATTTTTGCGGAATTTTCTAAGCTCCGTGCTATTTTCTACATTTTCTATAAGATATGGATCTTTGTATTATATGATAAAATTTTATGGCCAAATTTTGTCCTATCATATTTTTCAGAAGAAGATGTCGATCTCCTGGTTCCAACGGATATTTAGGCAGATATTACTAAGCTCTAGGCTATTTTTTACATCTTTCTAAGATAGGGATCTATATATTAAATGATATGATTTTTATCGCCTAATTTTGCCTTCTTTTATTTTTTAGTTGAAGATGGCGAACTCCCATTTCCAACGGATTTTTTGTGTATTTTTCTGAGCTCGGGGATGTTTTCTGTATTTACTGAAATATAAGGATCTTTATTTTTTTTGATATGATTTTTGTTGTCTAATTTTGTCTTCTCTAATTTTCCAGTTGATGATGGTGATTTTTTATTAATATATTTGATTTTTTTGGCCTTATTTTGTCTTCTCCTATATTTCAGTTTAAGATGGCAGTCTGTCGATTCCAACGGACATTTTTGCATATTTTTTGACATAGATGCTATTTTCTATATTTTCTGAAAAATATGGAACATTTTAATAAATAATAGATTTTTGGCCGAATTTTGTTTCCTCATATTTTTCAGATAAGATGGCATCTTCGGGTTCCCATTGACATTTTTGCAGATTTTCTAAGTTCGGAGCAATTTTTCTACATTTTATGGAAGTTGTGGATCATTTTATTAAATGAAATTATTTTTGGCCTAATATTGTCTTCACTTATTTTTCTGTTGAAGATGGCATTCTCTAAGTTCATACTGATATTTTTGCAGATTTTTTGATGTAGAGGCTATTTTCTACATTTTCTGGAAGATATGGATTTTTATTATATAATTTGGATTTTAAGCCTAATTTGTCTTCTCTTATTTTTCAAATTACGATAGCGATCTCCCGGTTCCAACGGACATTTCTGCGGTTTTTTTCGTAGCAACTGGCTATTTTCTAAATTTTCTGTAAGATTTGTATATTTAAAATAAAAGATATGATTTTTTCTATCTTATTTTGTCTCCTCTTATTTTTCAGTTGAAGATGGTGATCTTCCAGTTCAAACAAACATATGGCAGATTGATTTACTTAGCTCAGAGCTATTTTTTGTATTTTCTGGAAGATATGCATATTTTAGTTAAATGATATAATTTTTTTCCTAATTTTGTCTTCCCTTATTTTTCAATTGAAGATATCGATCAATCTGTTCCAACGGACATTTTTGATCAATTTTCTGAGCTCGGGGCTATTTTCTGTTTTTTCTGGAAGATATGGATCATTTTATTAAATGAAATGATTTTTTGGCCTAATTTTGTATTGTCTTACTTTTCAGATGAAGATGGCGATCTTCCAGTTCCAACAGATATTTTGCCGATTTTTCTTAGCTCTGGGTTATTTTCTACATTTTTTGTACGATATGGATCTTTAGACTAAATGATTTGATTTTTATAGCCAAATTTTGTCTTTTCTTATTTTTTTCAATTAAAGATGACGATCTCCCGATAAACATTTTTGCGGATTTTTCTGAGCTCAGAACTATTTTCTATATTTTCTTGAAGATAAGGATCTTTATATTAATTGATATGATTTTTGTTGCCTAATTTTGTCGTCTCTTATTTTTCGGTTGATGATGGTGATCTTTTTATTAAATGATTTGATTTTTTGGCCTTATTTTGTCTTCTCTTATATTTCAATTGAAGATGTCGATCTCCTGGTTCCAACAGACATTTTTGCGGATTTTTCTGAAATTTGAACTATTTTTCACATATTCTGGAAGATATGGATCGTTTTATTAAATGATATCTGAAGAAAAAATTAGGCCAAAAATGTCCGTTGAAACCGAGAAATCGCCATCTTCAACTGAAATGTAAGAGAAGACAAAATTCGAAACAGAAAATCACTATATTCTCTATAAAAATGTCCACCGTTACCGGGATATCACCATCTTCAACTGATATGATTTTTATATATCATTTTATGAGCTTGGTGCTATTTTATACATTTTATGAAAGATATATATCTTTTTATTAATTGAAAAGATTTTTATAGCACAAATTTGTCTTCTCTTATTTTCCAGTTGAAGATGACGATCTTTTTTTAAATGATATGATTTTAAGCCTAATTTTGTCTTCTCTTATATTGCAATTGAAAATGGCGATATCTCGGTTCCGACGGACATTTTTGCGGAATTTTTGACCATCGGGCTATTTTCCACATTATGGGAAGATGTGTATCATTTTTTAGTCCAAAATGGCGATCTTCTGGTTCCAACGGACATTTTTACAGATTTTTCTGAGCTCAGGGCTATTTTATACACTTTCTGGAAGATAAGAATCTTTATATTAGATGAAATGATGTTTATATCCTAATTTTTCCTTCTCTCATTTTTCAGTTGAAGATGGCGATCTCCCAGTTCCAACGAACATTTTTGCAGATTTTTCTGGGCTCCCGGCTATTTTCTACATTTTATTAAAGAAATGGATCACTTTATTAAATGAGAAGATTTTTATAGCCTAATTTTGTCTTCTCATATTTTTTAGTTGAAGATGGCGATCTCCAAGTTCCAACATACATTTTTTGCAGATTTTCTTAGCTTTAGGCTTTTTTTCAAATTTTTTGGAAGATATAAATCTTTTTATTAAATGATATAATTTTTGCCTAATTTTGCCTTCTCTGTTTTCATTGAAGAGGGCGATCTCACGGTTCCAACGGACATTTGCGCGTATTTTTCTGAGCACGGTGCTATTTCTACATTTTATGGCAGAAATCTATATTTTTATTAAATGAAATGATTTTTTTCCCTTATTTTTTCTTCTCTTATTTTACAGTAGATGATGGCGATCTCCAAGTTCCAACGAACATTTTTTCAGATTTTTCTAAACTTCGAGCCATTTTCTGCAGTATCTGTTTGATTTGAATCTTTATATTAAATGATATGATTTTTTATATCCAAATTTTGTCTTCTCTTATTATTAAGTTGAAGATGGCGATCCGCCAGTTCTAAAGAACATTTTTACCGATTTTTCTACATTTTCGAAAAGTTATGGATCTATTTACAAAATGATATGATTTTTTGACCTTATTTTTTCTTCTATTATTTTTTAAGTTGAAGATGGCGATCTTCCGGTTCCAACGAACTTTTTTGTTGATTTTTTCGAGCTCAGTGCTATTTTCTAATTTCCGAAAAGTTATGTATATTTTTATTAAATGATATAAATTTTTAAAGTCTAACCCAGTCTTCTCTTATTTTTCAATTGAAGATGGCGATCTCTCGGTTCCAACGGATATTTTTGCATATTTTTGAGCTAGGTGCTATTTTCTATATTTTATGGAAGATATAGAGATATTTATTTAAAATATGATTTTTATAGCCTAC